>SKCR01034324.1:0-78192 GCA_019454045.1 Zanthoxylum bungeanum
ATATTAGATATAAATAACAGAATTTATATTTTGAATATAATAAAAATCTCAAACATATAAATTGACAAATAAATAGCTCAAATTGATTTGATCAATAGAGACTTATTTGTGGCATTGTTGTCTAGGACACAATTTAATTAGACTCGTATATCCACACTTTTGAAGAGTGGGTACTAGGACTGATTTGACTATGCAAATAAGGTCTGCGGATCTAGTTTATTAGGTAAAGTACCTAAAATACTATTTGCTTGGTAATAGTGTTAGTGCCACCGATCTGTTAGCCCTATTCATGGTGAAGTAAGTGGGCCCATATCTAGCTAGGCTAGATGTGAACATGAATATTTCGTGACCTTAACGGATGTGGCATCACGTTATAGTTATGTGTTTCTTTTGAAGAACACAAATCAGAAACTTTAAAGTTTCGACACGAAATACATAAACAGATCGGCTATAGCATTATTCCGCCACGGTAAGACCGTAATGGAAAATACTTTAGCAGTAAGTTTCTCATATACTTGAAAGAGTATAGTATTCTTTCAATGAGGACTCCTCTTGGAACACGTCATTTTGACGGTGTGTCCGAACAGGATTAACCGAATTTTGTTAGACATAATAAGGTTAATCACGAGTCGCTTTGAGCTACCATTTCCTTCAAAAGGATATGTACTAACAGTGCAAAACTTATTTAGAATAAGGTTCCATATAAATCTGTTTGACAGATATCGTATAGGATATGAACAGGAAAGAAACGAGGTTTCTCATTCCTGACAATTTGGGTATGCTAGGCATAACGTTTGGATGACACCAAACTAAGGACCCAAATTGGATAAGTGCCAATATAGGTTATCCTATGGGAAACCATAAGTATAGTACTTATACATCTCACATGAGAACAATGTGATTGTTGCTCTCCATGCGGTTTTCCTAAGAGTAATACCGATATGCAGTGGTAAGTGGGAGGATAGTATAACTCGATGAAAATCGAGAGTAATACTGTTCTAGGCACTGAATCTTAATGGAACATATATAATTCATCAAGGATGAAACTATACCATTAATCTTCGAATACACAAGAACAAAGGAAGTGATACGAGGTATCGACTCCCTATATGACAAAGTGTCATGAGTCCGAAATGGATTCCATGTATATCAATAAGTTTGGATACTAGTTGATGTACCACAAGGCATTGTGCCTATTGGTACTATAAGTCTTCAAGGAAGACGTACATGGATGGCAATATACCAACGTATAAAGCTAGGCTTTTAACGGAAATGTATCGTTATCGACATTGTGATTGATTACGATTCAACCTTTTACCTATTGCCACTGTAGATCCATTTGGATGATGCTTGCTGACGCGAGCATAAGTTCTTGGAATTATCATTTTGATGCATTCATAATGGTGTATGATTTAATTCAAAACGAAAATGATTCTAGTGTAAATAAGAGGGTTAGTGGGAGTGCACTGACAGTGGCTATCCTATAAAATAATGATAATACGTCATTTCTTGGAAATGATATTCCCATAAAAATAAATGTCGGCGAAAGCTTGGCTTTCGAAATACTCTCCGTGGAATTGTACATTGAAAAATGTACAAGACCTGGTGTATCATACGCTTTGAGCATATGGATTCACAAACAGGTCAATCCAAGTGATAGTCACTGGATTGAAGATAAGAACATCTGTTAGTATCTGAGAGAACTAAAGTTGTTGTCTTAAACTATGGAGATGGAGAACTTGAAGTGACTGGGATCACTGCTAGCAAGTTTCCAAACCGGTAAATACTGCGGTACTATAAAGTTTGAACACTGGGACAGTGAGCTGGAAATATTCCGAGCAAGATAATTGTTGCCGAATAAACAACAAATGCGGATTATTGCTGCAGCTGAGGCAGCAATAGAAGCCATTTGGATCAATAATAAATCTAAATAGATTAGATATAGTTCTGTTAGCAGCTGAGCTAGGCGTCAGCACAGGCTAAAGAATTAAAGGTCTCATCGACGATCCAGATATATACTTCTATATCATCTGATTCGTTGGATCATACATCGTGGCGATGTGATGATCGTGTAAATCGCGTCAGACGATAATTAAGCAAATCCGCTGACGAAAACATTTCCTCAGCAATTTGAGCGAATTGTACATAGTTCGGGTGTTAGACACTCGAGTGACTGGCTATGTGCCAAGTGGGAGATTGTTGGATAATATGACCCATAGCGTCACTATTTGTACAGATCACGTGTTGTTGTACAAATTAACTATGTGACAAGGAAATTGCACTCTCATCATTTGTGATTAGATCACCATAGATGTATAAATGAAGAGAGGTCCATATGATTAGTTTCCTGGATGAGATGATATGAGACAGTATCAATCCCCGAAGGATTAATCATTAAATCCCTAGCCGAAGTATTATCGAGACTGGACATCGATAATGCGGAATAGGCTAGTATTGCACTTGTGCGCGTTGTGAGGGCACAACGGCATAGTTCTCATATATATAAGTATTGGATACTTATGCAAGTGCGATAGGAGGTTGTGTTTCACCGATGGTACGGGAAACAGCTTCGCTCTGGATAGACCCCTCGGAATCCCATTGGTATTATGACTATGTGTCTATGGGAGGCCGAAATCGAGGTAGGTGTGTATAGTCTTAACCTGAGACTTGCATCGCTAATACTTGCGATAATCGGTAGACTCTGGTCTTGGTGGTACAGGGCTTTAACCGGTTCTGGTGTACACCGCTTCTGGGTTTATTAGAGAGTCGTAGTGTATTGGGTGTGATGTCGAGACGGAAGTCACTTCAGTCATATTGGAGTTGATGTCACGCAGGATATGGTACTAGTGCTCTTGAGTGTTGCGCAACCAATCGGGATATTGTGACCAGGTCATGTATATCCGATTATAGAGACTATGTTACCAGACATCCGACATGTGCTTCGGACGGGGCAGACACTTATCCAGCCCCAGCCCTAGCACGTGATTATCCGATACCGGGCCGATATACACAATACTACGGTATACTACGCTTGATACAGATCTATATTCCTGTAAGAATATTTCTGGAGAATTGGGTAGGCATGGCGTTTTGCTAGAAGCTAACCTTGTCTTGTAAGTCGATATAAACGTAGTACGAGGTACTTACGTGTTCGGACAGTCCGACGATCGTATTTACTGCCAACATATCCGGAGATCTCATGGGTCGGTTCCTGAAGATTCACCGATGACGTATTACTCGCACTTTGATTAATCTGGGATTAATTAGAAGAGAGAGATAGAATTAATCTGGGATTAATTCGATGAGAGAGAAAATTAATCTGGGATTAATTACGGAGATATTTTATCTCGGATAAAATATTAATTAAGAGAGAGAACGATTAATTTGGAATTAATCGATAAAATTAATATATTCGATAATTAATCGAAATTGGATTTCGACGCGGAATTAAAATTAGATTTTAATTCGGGCGAACGAATTAATTTAGAATTAATTCGTTAGCGATGTGAATAGTGAATTCGCTAGGCGTAATCACTTAATTACGACGCGACGGAAAATTCGTTAATTTGGAATTAGCGAACCCGAGCCCGAGAGTGATTGCGAGCGCATTCGCATTTCGAATTCGAGCGCGGCACGCGAGTCACATCAAGCGTCAAATCGCTAGTCGCGTCAATCGTCAAATCAATTGTCACTTTGAGTGATATGACTTGACAATATGTCACTTTATTAAAGTGAATAGATGTGATGTGACTTAAAGTTAAAAGTTGAAATGATGAAAAGCTTTATTGTTTTTTAACTTTTGACTTTTGAATTAAAAAGATAAGATATATATGTTTTATTTATTTTACTTGGTAAATGAAATAAAAAACATATATATTAAAAATCTTTTTCTCTCTCTCACATGCAGTACACGGTTTCTCTCATCTCCCTCTCTTTTTCTTCTTCATCTCCTTCACGCATGGTGCGATTTTCTTCTCCTTTTTCTGGTTTCACCGAAAATTTTGAGAAGCAAAATGGAAGATGATAAGTGCTAGCACACACCTTGAGTGATACAAAGGTGATAGGGAAGTGAGTTTGTGAGCATGGAATCTCAAAGCTTGGAGCTTCAATGGAGACCACCATGGCCGAACATGGAGGAAGCTGAACCAGTCCAAACCGAACACCCCACTGCCTTGGGAAGAGCTGTAGCCGTGAGCTTGGAGGGGACAAAATCGCATCTTGTTCTTCGCATGCAAAACCATTCAATGTGAGTTATGTTTCCGCCTTACTCCTTTGATGTGTTCATATGCGGTTTTTTATGCATGATTCATATGATTTTGGGACTTTATTTGAACTCTTTCACCTTCCTAGCAACATAGAGCCAAATCCAAGGAACATTGGGAAGGAGCAATGTCATGCCATTATGTTAAAAAGCGGTACTGAAATCAACAAAGTTGTTGGATCCAAAACAACTGCTGAGGAAGTTCCAAAAGAAACAAACCAACATATGGAGGAAAAAAAAGCAAAGGAAAAAGAACAGATCATTCCACCTCCACATTTTCCTCAACGTCTTCAGAAGAACAAATTGGACAAGCAGTTTTCTCGGTTCCTGGAGATCTTCAAAAAGCTGCATATCCACATTCCATTTGCAGAAACGTTGGAACAAATGCCCACCTATGCCAAATTTATGAAAGATATTCTTTCACGAAAACGGAGATTGGGAGATTACGAGACAATAGCATTAACAGAAGAATGCAGTGTCATCATTCAGAGGAAACTTCCCCCGAAGTTGAAAGATCCTGGCAGTTTCACTGTTCCTTGCGTCATAGGAGAACATAACTTTGGTAAGGCTCTGTGTGATCTAGGTGCGAGTGTTAACTTGATGCCTTTTTCTATTTTCAGGAAATTACAGATTGGAGAAACAATGCCAACTTCAGTCTCACTGTAACTTGCTAATAGAACGCTCGTATTTCCAAGAGGCGTAGTTGAGGATGTGCTGGTCAAGGTTGACAAATTCATTTTCCCAGCAGATTTTATTGTCCTTGATATGGAAGAAGACGCAGACGTGCCAATCATTATTGGGAGACCATTCTTGGCTACAAGTCGAACCATTATTGATGTACAAAAAGGAGAATTAACCATGATGGTACAGGACCAGGAAGTAACATTCAATGTTTTCAAGGCCATGAATTTCCCAGATGATGAAATGAAGGAGGAATGTTTCAAAATTGATGTGATACACAGTACCATTCAGAACTCCAATGCAATGCAAAGTTCTACTGACAAACTTAAAACATGTCAATTGCATGTGGAGCCTACAGATAAAGCATCTTTTGTACTGAAGGAGCCAATTCTTGCACTACAAGAAACATAAGAGAAAAAGTTACATCAGCTCAACGAATTGGAGAAATTTCACAATCAGCCTTTTGATGATGTCAAATTGTACAAAGAAAAGGGCAAGAAAAGAAATGATGAGAAGTTAGTTCGCATACAACTGGAACCAGGGCAGAAGGTACTGTTAAACAAATCAAGGGTGAAATTCTTCCCATGGAAGCCAAAATCACGGTGGTCAGGTCCATTTGTGATCACCAAAGTTTTACCAAATAGAGCTGTTGAGATACATGATCCTGACGCTAACAAAACTTTCAAGGTTAAAAACAAGCGTGTCAAGCACTACTGGGGAGAATCATTTGAGTGACAAAAAGAAAGTGTTACACTTTCAGATCCAGCTTAACGTTCGAGAAGTCAAGTCTGGCTGACGACTTTAAACTTAGCGCTCGCAGGGAGGCAACCCATGCAATTTGTGTATATATTGTGATTTGGTGTGATTTAATTTTGTGTGTTTAGTTTTTGCAGATTAAGTCATTTCAAGATGGAAGAAGCTCTCACAAATCTTCACAAGCAGTTTCCTTCTCTCCCTCAAAAATCTCTGATGAAAGTCTACAAAGCTCGCTTGGAACGGATGAGGTTACTAACAATCCATGGTATTCCTAATGATATTCGTTGGTAATTGAAGCACGAGTTCGATTGGCAGGTGAGTCTTCTGACTCTTTTATTAAAAATCTTCCTGGTTTTGGAAGAAGCACCTATGCAAGAAACGTAGAGCTAAGCAAATGGTGTTTGTTACAAATGTGCACGATGGAATTGCAATACTCGTTGTCGTTCTTTAGGAATGGTGTCTGATAATCGCGAAGACAAAATTAAATTCATTAGGGATGGCTTGAGTAAGGAGTCTTTAGATGATATATCTTCAACTCTTGAGACGCATCCCAGTGGATATGTTCACATAGCCTTTCGCAATTACATACACAATTTCAAAAAGAAAGACAATTGTTAAGTCTCGGGAATCTGACTCAAAAAGACCCTGTTTGCCAATTTATATAAAATTGGATGGGAAGCTTGTCCATGACGCATAGACGTCAATCAAGCCGTTACTTTTCTTGTAAATATTATATCTCTTTGTCTTTTCTTAATAATTGTGATTTGTTTTGTTGTTTTCTTTTATTTTCTCCGATATGATCCAGACCTTTTTGACTATCACGATATTAATTCGCTACTAATTGTCCTCTGGAAGATACTTATGCTATTTTTACTCACCCTTTTCAGGTACTATAAATTCAGCCAGTCATTGCACTTTTGAAGGCATCCAGAGTTGATAAAGAAATACATAAAAAATGGAAGCCACTTTAAGAAGACGAGTTGAAAACATCTGTGTGTTTTGCGGTAGTAGTGTTGGTCTTAAGGCACAATACGTAGAAGCAGCACAAGAATTGGGTCGAGTCTTAGCTGCAAGAAATATGCACTTAATATATAGCGGAGGCAATCTCGGACTTATGGGGATCGTTTCAAAGGCTGTACAGGAAGGAGGCAGTCACGTTTTGGGAATCATCCCAAAACCCTTGGCAGAGGCAAATCTTATTAGATCATCAAATGGATAGGAACTGATCGTGCCAGGTATGTCTGAACGACTAGTAGAAATGATTAACCGTGCTGATGCTTTTATCGCTTTGCCAGGTGGCTTGGGCACATTGGAGGAAATTTTTATAGTACTATCTTGGGCGAACCTGAACATACACCAGAAACCAATTGGGTGTTTAACGTTGATGGATTTTATGATTTTCTTTGTGTGTTTCTTGATGATGCTCGGAGAAATGGGTTCGTGTCAAAACCTTTGAAAGAACTCTTCTTTATTGCCAGAACTGCTCCGGATCTAATAGACCAACTCATAGCCTATGAACCACAAGTTGACCCTATCATTTCAAAGATAAATTGGTCCGAGGACGATCGTGGTAAGAGGCGTCGGATTAATCTGGATCTTAACCTTTAATTTCCTGTAGATTTCAGCTAACCAGGTACGACATTCTTAACTCTCCTTTTACTTTTTAAGACATTGAGGAAAATGTCTCATTTAGGTTTGGGAGAGGGAATTAGTTGATCAGTACCTTATTTTTTAGTTTGTGTGTTATTTTTATTTTTAATCCAAAATTTTTCGAGAAATACAAAAAAATTGGAAAATTTTCAAAAATTACAAAAATATTTTGTGTTTTTATTTTGACTAAAAATGTGAAATTGGTAAGAGATAGCTGAATAAGGAGTTTCCACTCCTGAGACGTATCTCAAGCCTATTTCGAAATAAGTTAATTTTTCTTTATTTCATTTTGAATTATTTAATTTGTGAATTCTCCATAATACTGACTAAAATGAATCTTCATATGTTCAGTTGACATATATTATCAACATATATAGTAACATACGGACATGAGCTAAAATTGAAAAGTTTGTAATATTCAGTGCTATAGTTTAATTGGAGGAAACATCTCAAAAAGCAATGGAGTAAAAAAACAAAACAGAAAAAAAAAAAAAAAAAAACTTATGAGATCCGAGTTATTAAGTCTGTAAGGGTGTTTTAACACCTAGTGCCCTAAAGCCAACTGGTTTGGGAGTCACTGGCCCAAAGCTCGTTACATGGATCGAAGATGCTGCAAAAATATATATATCTGAAGTCTGAGTAATTAAGTCTGTAGGGGTGTCTTAACACCTGGTGCCCTAAAGCCAACTGGTTGGGAGCCAGCGACCCAACACTCGCTACATAGACGGAAGGTATTGTATATAAATAAAAAATAGAGAAAAATCAAAGAAATTATTCCATTGCTACAAAAGGTGTGAAATCTGATAGAACTTTAGGACAAAAATATTACTCTTTTATCAACTGCACTTATGACTATTGTGGGCAAAAATAAGTTGTTTAATATTTTGTTGGCTATGTATATGAAGAATGGTAAAAATGATCGGAGAATTTACTTATTCAGTAATTTAGAATAAAACAAAACAACTAGTAACTTGGAGTAGAAGTTTTACCTGATTAGTCACTAACATCTTTATTCTCTTTTCGCTTGTCTTTTTGCTTTTGTGTGCATTAATTTTACTACCTTTTTACTTTTGTAAAATGTTTATGGGTATCATTGCTGTGTAACCCTCACGAGACTACAACTCGTCCACTAAGGACACCTAGGGGTTTAAAGGTTTGTTGCATACGCTAAATCCAACCGCGATCCCTACGAAAGTGGCTTAGTTAATTTATTTATGTTATTTTATGTTTTGCTCGAGGACTAGCAAAATGTTATGTTTGAGGGTGTGATGAGTGGTAAAACTATCACTATTTCCCACTCATTTAACCTAATATTTTGTATAGTTTCTTGAGTTTTGTGAATATTTTGATGTGTTTTGTGTTATTTTGTAGATAAATAAAGTTTTAGGACATTCTGGAGGTGATTTTGGCCAAAACAGTGAAAATTGGACGAAAATGGCATTTTGGTAATTTCTCGCGTCGCGACGCCTAACGTGCGCCGAACAGTGCTAACTTGCGCTGGGTCCACAAATCAGAATCTGAGAAAAGTTTGACTTTGCTAAAGTGCGCCGTGCCATGTGTCACCATCACAACCGATCTGCTAACATGCGCCGTGCCACGTGTCAACATCCTACGGTGCCGACAGTCATCATCGCCACGTGTGCCATGTGTCACTCCACGTCATTGCCACGTCATCAGCCACATCACATGGTTGACCAAGTCAAACTGCCACCTCACCGCCACGTCATCATCAGCCAATCAGGAAGTGCCACGTGTCGCAATCCTACGGTGCCGACAGTCTCTTTCCCACGTGTCGCCACGGCATCGCCACATCACCGCCACATCAGCGCCACGTCAGCATCAATCATTGAGTATCTAATCCTTATCTGACACGTGGTGGATAAGAATCTCATCGACCAATCAGAAGCTGCCACGGTCACAATAATTGAAGCCCAACCACTTGCCACGTGTCACCTTATCAGCTTATCCGAATCTGCAAACCGACGAACCAGAGCGTGCCACGTCGAAAGAAGCTGGCGTAGCGACACCAAAGGCCTTGGCGTCGCGACGCTGGAAGCCTACCGAGGCCTATAAATAGAGCTTCAAATTTTAGTTTTAGATGTACCACTCTCTCTCATCTCTTTGATGTAAAGAGAGAGTTTCTCTCTCTACTTTCTTTTAATTTTTAGTTTTTTAGTTTTGTAATTAATTTTAATTACGTTTTGTAATAATAGTAATTTACTTGTTTTTTACTTTTTGTAGTTTTTACTATTTACCATGAGGAGGTAACTTCCCCAGCTAGGGTGAAAGGTAATTCTTTTACTATTGCTATTTAGATTAATCTCCCTTAAATATAATATATTCACTATTTAAAATATTGACTTAAAAAGGATACCGCCAGATTGGTCGGTTGGTAATTAAACTTTCTTACTGCCTATATGGCAGGTTCATGGACAAATCTTTTTACCGCCTTAATGGCTGGTTGGACTTAATTTGACTTAATCAGGATACCGCCTATATGGCTGGTTGGTAATGTTATCACAAGTTTATATATTATATATGGGAGATATCTAAATTAGTAGTAGTAAAAGTAATTCCTTTTACCTTAGCATTTTATTTTATTGTAATTTACTTTTCAGTATTTACTTTACCGTATTTTTACTTTATATCTTTTATTTTCAAGTTTTTACTAGCCCTGGTTATGTGTTGTAACTAAATTAGTTATCTGGGGTGTGTGATGACTTTTAATATCACCGTTTTATAAGGGGATGGATTATAGTTTGGGTATTATAAAGATTAATTTATTGAGTCTTAATCTTAATGCTTTTTCATTAACTGGCCATTGATAAAATTGATCTGGTAAATCTAAAATGAACTAGACATAGGGATTTTAGGTTTCAGCCTTAGATTCAATAGCCCACGATCTTCCTTGAGGATAGATAACCTTTTAATAGATTTCCTTACAGGATAGGAATATACATGTCGGGCGGGGGTAGCCATAATTGGAACTTAAACTTAATGAATCCAGATAATTTGGTTGACATAGACATATGGTTCAATTGGGTTAAACTGGGTATTTGTGTCTGACCATCGACAGAGGCTTACACATAATTTAGTGTTCCAGGTTAATAAATCAATATATTACCCAACTTTAAGATAACCACTTCATCTTTAAAATTATATTGGAAGAAATCACAACCCTAGATAGTTTTTAATATTGAATTTTCTTAAAACCTATTTTCGACAATTTTATTTACTTGCTTTTAAATTTAGAATCCTCACCATTTCAAATCAATCAATCAACCTGTTAGATACTAGTAATCATTTTACCTTATAAAATTAATAGATTAGATATTAAGTCCTCGTGGATCGATATTTTTATACTACTTGAATGATACGTGCGCTTGCGTTATACGTGTGTGTTTACACCGGTCATTGAACCACGAAAGCTTTGTTCTATATCGCATGTCTTGGGCGGTTGTGACTTGTTCATCGATGTGGATTACGAAGCTATCCCACTGTCAATGGGTCCCGCTTAACTGGAATCATTAAGTTTGTTGAGCCAAAGCCAAGGCTTAGTTGATTCAGAGGAAAAGGTTAGGAAATATATTGGATATATTTGCATATATTGGATATGTGTTTCGGACTTGGAGGTCCACCTACCGGATCTAGGAATTAGATGGGATCCAATTGATCTTAGAGATCTACCTAGTTAAGTTTCATACAGCTTGTTAGCCAAAGTCAAGGTTGTATGTCTTTAACGACGTAAATTTTCCAGATTGGGAAATGAATCTTGGAATAGTCCTGGGAGTTGAGAATTACTCTATTGGATAGAGAAACCTCTCGGGCCTGAGACCGAAGTTGAGCAAATATTAGAGCACGAGCTTTAGAAGACTCATTGTGATGATAACTTTAGTATTCAATTCGTTATGCTTGCCGAAATGACTCCTTAATTTCGTCGTCAGAACTAAGGATTAGATCCTTATACCATGATGTTGAAATTAAAGGATCTTCATATATCTAACCTTAGATCTTAGAAGTACGAATTGCAAAAGGAAGTTATTTCGCTCGCGTATGTCAGAGGGTTCATCTGTCGAGCACTTGGTGTCGCAGATGATTGCTGACATCGAACAGCTAGGTTAGCTAGGTATTACCTATGAGGTCGAGACTTCCATAGATTTGATCTTATAGTCTATACCCGAATGTTGGGGCGGGTTCATCATGAATCAAGAGAAAACTCTTGGAGAGTTAATGGCTATGCTCAAGGAGGCAGAGCCAGAGCTTCCAAAAGGGCAAGAAGCGCAAGGCGCATCTTTCTTTGACATCCTAGAAGGCCAAGGCTTGGTCGAAGGCTTCTAAGGGTGTGAAGAAAAGGGTAAAGGAAAAATCGTCACAGTCTTTTGGGAAGACAAAAGATATATCCCAACACGTCTACCTAAACTGTGGCAAACGGGGTCACTGGAAGCGTGACTGCCGTATGGACAAGGCAGACATGAAGGATGTGAAGACGGGCAAGGCTCTAACTTCAGGTATGTTTGTTATAAACATGTCCACTACTAGTTTTAAAATTTTGGTTTTTGATACTGGATGTGGTACATATATATGTACTGATGTGCGGGATCTGCTGATTAGCAGGAGAATGGCTTCAGATGAGATCTACCTGGGATTCAGAAACGGGACGTGAGTCGCTGTTTTGGCTGTGGGAACCTAAGTTTTGGAACTGCCCTTTAGGCATGTACTTAAATTAGGAAAGTGTTATGATGTACCTAGTTTGAGTAGAAACATTATCTTTAAACCTAGTTTAACCCGTTGCCGGTATACCTTTATGTTAGTGTCCTAGACATGCCACGAGATATCTAAGCGTGATTCGTGTGTGAATTAATCGAAGAATGTTGTGGAAAAACTTACTTTGATCGATTTTAGGATTTCAAAAATTCCTTTGGATGTAGAAGCTCCAAGCTTTAAATCGTGTTCCAAACTCTCGGGTGAGTTTCCCTATCACCTTAATTGACTCCTTGTAAGTGCTAGCTAAATGAAATTTTGCAACAAAACTTCAATGTAGGAGGAAGAAGGTCACGGCAAGAGCAAAGGAAGAAGAAAGAATTTGCTGTGAATAGTAACTCTACTTTACTTCCAAAGTTGACTTAGTTTAAATACAAAGTTTGTGTGTTGAAATGGGTTTTAATGTTTTAGAAGTTAAGCAAGCCTTACATTCAACAAATCAAATCCATAAATTAAGCTTAACCACTTCCATCACATGTCCAACAAGTTGATTTAAGTGAAGTGGGTCCCACCACTTTTAAATTCCAAATTTAAGACGGCTAATTCAACACGAAACTTCCCTCGGGCCTGGGTTCGTTTAATTTCGAATTAGACAAATTTTCCATTGTGACATAATTAAATCCAATTTAATTAAATAATTATGCCTCACAAAATTATTACGAAAGTTGCTTACGAATTAATTCTAAATTAATTCGTTCGCCCGAATTAAAATCCAATTTTAATTCCACTTTGAAATCTAATTTCAATTAATATATCCAATATATTATTGAATCGATTAATTCCAAATTAATCGTTCTCTCTCTTCTATTTTAAATTTATCCTAGATAAATTTTTGCCGTAATTAATCATAGATTAATTTTCTCTCTCTCATAATTAATCCTAGATTAATTCTGTTCGAGTCAAATGTCATCGATGAATCTTTGGGAAGTGACCCATGAGATCCCTGGATATTTTGTAGTAAATACGGTTATCGGACTATCTGAATATGTGCGTACCTAGAACCACGTTCTTACCAATTTAAAAGACATGGTTGGCTTCTAGCAAAGCATTGTGCCTACCCAATTCTCCAGAAATATTCTCTTAAGGAATACATAATCTTTATCAGGCGTAGTATACTAAGTATTGCATATTACGATCCAGTATCAATGTCACATGTTAGGCCTAGGGCTTAAATTGTGTCTGCCCTGTACGAAGTATATATCGGATCACTTGCAACTAGTCTCTATAATCAGATAATCATGACCTAGTCATATTATCCCGATGACTACAGTACTTGAGAGTACTAGTTCTGTATCCTACGTGATCATCATCTTTATATGACTGAAGTGATACTTCCATCTTGACATCACACCCAATACACTTCGATTCTCATTATACCCAGAAGAGGCGTACACAGAACCTGTTAAAGCCCCGGACGACCAAAACCAAAACGTACTGATTGTCGCAAGTATTAGAGATGCAAGTCTCAGGTTAAGACCAAATACACCTACCCTGATTCAGATTCCCATAGACACATAGTCATACTACCAATGGGATTCCGAGGGGTCTATCCAGAGCGAAGCTGTTCCCATACCATCGGAAAACAGAACCTCCTATCACACTTGCATAAGTATCCAATACTTAAATATATGAGAACTATGTCGTTAAGCTTCCATAACGCACACAAGTGCAATACTAGCCTATTCCGCATTATCGATGTCCAGTCTCGATAATACTACGACTAGAGATATTTAATGATTAAACCTTTCATGGATTAATACTGTCTCATATCTTATTAATCTTGTAAAAATCATATGGACTTTTATCATTTATATATCTAAGTAATCCAATTTACAAAATTATAAAAGAGCAATTTCCTATGTCACATTGTTAATTTGTACAAAGAACATCATGTCTTTTACAAATAGTGATGCTATAGGTCATAATTGTCCAACAATCTCCCACTTAGCCTATAGCCAATCACTCAAGTGTCCAACACCTGAACTATGTACGAGTCACTCATGCTTATGCTGAGATATCGCTTTCGTCAGCGGATTTACAAGGTTATCATCTGATGCGATTTATTCGATCATCACATCGCCACGAATCAAATAAAACTGTCGAAGTACATACTTGGATCGTTGATGAGACCGTAATTCTTTAGCCTGTGCTGTAGCCTAGCTCAGCTGCTAACAGAACTACTTCTAATCTAATTAGGAATTTTATAGATCCAAAATGCATCTTCTGCTGCCTCAGCTGCAGCAATATAATCTGCTTTTGTTGAATCCGCAACAGTATCTTGCTTGGAAGATTTCCAGCTCACTGTTCTGTTGTTCAAACAAAATATGTACCCTGACTTCGACTTACAGTTGTCTTTATCGATTTGGAAACTTGCATTAGTGATCCCAGTCACATCAAGTTCTCAATCTCTATAAATTAAGAAAGCATCCTTAGTTCGTCTAAGATACTCAATGATGTTCTTTATATCAATCCAGTGACCATCACCTGGATCAACCTAATTGTGACTCCATATGCTCAAAGCATATGAGACACCAGGTCATCTACATGTTTTTCAATATACGAGTTCTCGGAGAGTGCCAACAACTTTTAGATCTATCCCAATAGATCCTTATTCCTAGAATAAAGGTTGCATCTCCCAAGTATTCCATGGAGAATTTTAATGAAAGCCAAACTTTCATCGATTATAATATGGGAATGTCATTGCTAAGAAGCAATACATCATCAACGAATAGGACAATCATTGTCAGTGCACTCTCACTAACCTTCTTATATACATATGAATCATCTTCGTTTTGAATGAAACCATATACCATTATGATCTCATCAAAATATCGGTTCCAATAACATAATGTTTGCTTCAATCCATAAATGGATCGAGTTAACTTGCAAACCTTATTTGCATGTTTTGGCACGACAAAACCGTTAGGGTGTTGTAAATATCCTCCAAAAGGTTTCCGTTAAGGAAAGCGGTTGATGTTCATCTGTCATATTTCATAATTGAAGAATGCGGAAATAGCAAGCATTATCCGAAAGGATTTAATCATGGCAACATGTAAAAGGTTTCGTCGTCATCGACACTATGTTGATGACAATACCCTTTCGCTACAAGCCTAGCTTTGTACGTTTGTATGTTGCCATCAATGTATGTCTTCACCATGAAGACTCATTTGCTACCAATAGGCACAGTGCCTTCTGGTACATCAACCAGTGTCCAAACCTGGTTGGTATACATGGAATCCATTTCGGACTTCATGGCACTTTGCCATAAACTGGAGTCGATACCTTGTATCATTTCCTCATACGTAATATGTTCGTCTTCCTCAATAAGATTGACATCTACATGAGGTGAGATCATAAACCCATACCTCTTAGGTTGTTTCCTGACACTCTCCGACCTACGCGGTTCTTGTGTATTAGAAGATTATGGTATAGATTCATCCCTGATGAACTGTTTGTGTTCCGTTAGGGATCGGTGCCAGGAACAGTATTACTCCGATTTTCATCGAGTTCTACTTTCCTTCCCAATTACCACTGCATTTAGGTATTCCTCTTAGGAAAACCACATGGAGAGCAACACATATCTTTGTTCTCTTATGAGTTGTGGAATTAGTTTCCTTAGGATAACCAATTATAAATGGGCACTTATCCAATTTGGGTTGTAGTTTGGTATCATCCAAACATATGCCCAGCATTCCTAAATCTTCAGGAATGAGAAACCCGATTTATTTCCTGTCAATATTTCATATGGAGTCTGTCCAACATACTTTGACGGAACCTTATTCAAATAAGTATTGCACTATTTAATGCGTATCCCGTGAAGGAAATTGGTAGCTCAGTGTGACTCGTCAATAACCTTACCATGTCCAACAAAGTTCAGTTTTTCCATACGAACACACCATTCAATTGAGGTATTCCAGGAGGAGTCCATTGTGAAAGAATACTATACTCTTTCAAGTAATCGAGAAACTTATTGCTCAAGTATTTTCCACTACGGTCCAACCGTAATATCTTAATACTTTTGCCCGTCTGTTTTTCTACTTCGTGTTGAAACTCTTTGAATTTATCAAAAGTTTCCGATTTGTGTTTCATAAGATACACATAACCATAACACGATGCAACATCCGTAAAGCTTGCAAAGTATTTTTATAACCACCTCTAGCCTAGCTAGATATGGGCCCACATACGTCACTATGAACGAGGGGTAAACAGCTCGGTGGCATGTACACCCTTTACCGCTAAAGGGCGTTTTATGCACTTTGCCTAATAAACAAGATTCGTAGACGTCATATTATTTAGGATCAAATCTGTTCCATATATCAATTCTTCAAAAGAGTGGATATACGAGTCTTGTTAATGCGTCCCAGACGACAATGCCACAAATAAGTCTCATCTGATTTACTCAGTTTGAGCTTTTATTTGTCATGTTATATGTTAAAGATTCATTTATATTCAAAAATAAATATGTTATTCACATCTAATGTGTATTTCTCAATATCATCTTTATAAACAAACACTCGGTGTTCTAGAACATAAGGTATACCCGCAACGGGTTAAACTAGATATAGAGATAATGTTTCTAGTCAAACTAGGTACATTATAACAGTTTCCTAATTTAAGTGCATACCCAAAGGGCAGTTCCAAAACTTAGGTTTCCACAGCCAAAACAGTGACTCTCGTCCCATTTTTGACTTGAAGGTCAATCTCATCTGAAGCTAGTCTCCTGCTAATCAGCAGATCTCGCACATCAGTACATATGTATGTACCACATCCAGTATCAAAATCCAATTCTAAAATTAGTAGTGGACAAGTTTATAACAAACATATCTGAAGTCAGAGCCCTTCCCGCCTTCACTTCCTTCATGTCTGCCTTGTCCATACGACAGTCACGCTTCCAGCGACCCCATTTGCCACAGTTTAGGCAGGCGTCTTGGGATATGTCATTTGTCTTCCCAAAAGACTGTGATGATTTTGCCTTTGCCCCTTTTCTTCACACCCCCAAAAGCCTTCGGCCAAGCCTTGGCCTTCTCAGATGTCGAAGTAAGACGCGCCTTATGTTTCTTGCCCTTTTAGAAGCTCTGGCTCTGCCTCCTTGAGCATAGCCATTAACTCTCCAAGAGTTTTCTCTTGGTTCATGATGAACCCGCCCCAACATTCAGGCAGAGAATGTAAGATCAAATTTATGGAAGTCTCGGCCTCGTTGGTAATGCCTCGTAGGTAATGCCCAGCTAACCTCAGTTGTTCTATGTCAGCAATCATCTGCGACACCTAGTGCTTGACAAATGTACCCTCTGACATGCGCGAGCGAAAGAGCTTCTTTTGCAATTCATACTTCTAAGAACTAAGGTTAGATCTATGAAGATCCTTTAATTTCAACATCATGGTATAAGGATCTAATCTTTAGTTCTGACGATGAAATTAAGGAGTCATTGTGGCAAACATGATGGATTGAGCACTAAAGTTATCATCATGATGAGTCTCCCAAAGCTCATGCTCTACTATTTGCTCAACTCCGGCTCAGGGCCGAGAGGTTTCTCTATTACATAGAGTAACTTCTTGGCTTCCAGAACTATCCTGAGATTCATTTCCCAATCTGGAAAATTAGAGCCGTTAAAGATATTATCGCCAATGATTATGTCTGCAACATTAATCTTTCCAGCCATCTTGATTGCTATAATCCAACTATCCAATCAACGATTTTGGGTACACTCAAAATGTAATGATTACTATAGTCCAACTATATAATAAACTACAAGTATAGTAGTGTGTTGTACAGTCTAACTGTTCAAAGAAAGCAATATTCAATATTAGTCCAACTAATATATTTATAAAAATGATAAATTAAAATAAAAGAGCGCGTATTGGCAAGTATTTAAACGAAATTGCAAATTTAAATCCTCTTGTGTATGACACCCATACACTAAGTTTGAAGACACATAAGTAATCTAGGGTATTCAAGATGATATATAATATGCGAAAATTAAACAAACACTTTGATAAATGAATAATGCATCATTTTATTTCAAAACACATAAAACCGTTCACATCACATTTAGCTCTAGGGCATACATCCCAACACATCAGAAGTCGAAGCGTGTGGAACGAAAGTACCACATCATTCGAGAGATTATGTCGCGAGGGGATATTTTCGTGTGCAAGGTATCGAGTGAAGATAATGTAGCAGACCCGCTGACGAAGGCCATACCTCCAAAGTTGTTTGATAAACACGTAGAGTCAATGGGTATTAGATACAATCGATATTGGCACTAGAGAAAGTGTGAGATTTTGTTGGGGTTGGTGCTCAGAGCGCCAATTCCCGGTTGTATTGTTTTGAGAATACTACTGTAAAACATTGTTATTATGAATAATATAAGCAATTTCTGTAATATAATATATCTTTTAATATGGTAAAGACGTAATGACCTTAGAATGACTAGTCATGATGCTGTTACAAAAGCGTCGCAACTGACATTGACACTAGAGCACGCCGGGTTCTTTTCACTATCGCTTGTTTCCAAAGTCATCGATGCTGTTCTAAACCAAGCTTGGCCCAACCAAGCCCATTAAGCCCAAATACAACAATATTAGCCCAATCCAATTTAAAGACTAATTTTATTATAACATAATATTCTAAATATCATATTAATTAATTAAAGTGTAATTTCCATAATTAATTAGTTAAACCAATATTTCCAAAACATCAATTAAACTAATTAATCACACTTTAATATATTCAATTCATGTCCAACACAATTGAAGCAAAATGAATTCTATAACATGCTTCACTCATGACAAATAACATGAAATTAACATCCAATTTTGATTTCAATCTAATTAAACCAACAATTAATATACATTTCATGCCAACAACACATCCAATTGTCTAATTATCAAAAATTACCATGAGCAATTAAGGGTTCAAGTTTCGGCCAAGGGTAAAGAATTGGGGAATTTTGATCCAATCAATTTTTCTCAATTCTATTGATGCAAAAATCCAATTCATCATCATCCAACCACAACCAAACAACCAATTTAGGAAAATCAAGCTCCAAGCAAAAAATCCCAAATAAAGTCCATAAACCCTAAATCCAAACCAAGCTTAGATCTCACTTTGATACCATTGTTAGTGTCCTAGACATGCCACGGGATCTCTAAGTGTGATTCGTGTGTGAATTAATCGAAGAAAGTTGCGGAAAAACTTACTTTGATCGGTTTTAGGATTTCAAAAATTCCTTTGGATGTAGAAGCTCAAAGCTTTAAATCGTGTTCCAAACTCTCGGGTGGTTTCCATATCACCTTAATTGACTTCTTGTAAGTGCTAGCTAAATGAAATTTTGCAACAAAACTTCAATGGAGGGGAGGAAGAAGGTCACGGCAAGAGAAAAATGAAGAAGAAAGAGTTTGCTATGAATAATAACTCTACTTTACTTCCAAAGTTGACTTAGTTTAAATACAAAGTTTGTGTGTTGAAATGGGTTTGAGTGTTTTAGAAGTTAAGCAAGCCTTACATTCAACAAATCAAATCCATAAATTAAGCTTAACCACTTCCATCACATGTCCACAAGTTGATGTAAGTGAAAGTGGGTTCCACCACTTTTAAATTCCAAATTTAAGTCGACTAATTCCACACGCAACTTTGTTCGGGCCCGAGTTCGTTTAATTTCGAATTAAACAAATTTTCTATTGCAACATAATTAAATCTAATTTAATTAAATAATTATGCCTCGCAAAATTATTACGAAAGTCGCTTAAGAATTAATTTTAAATTAATTCGTTCGCCCGAATTAAAATCCAATTTTAATTCCTCTTTGAAATCTAATTTCAATTAATATATCCAATATATTATTTTAATCGATTAATTCCAAATTAATCGTTCTCCTCTTCTATTTTAAATTTTATCCCAGATAAATTCTTGTTGTAATTAATCCTAGATTAATTTATCTCTCTCATAATTAATCCTAAATTAATTCTGTTCGAGTCAAATGTCATCGGTGAATTTTTGGGAAGTGACCCATGAGATCCCTGGATATATTGGCAGTAAATACGGTTATTGGACTATCCGAATACGTGCGTACCCAGTACCACGTTCTCCAGAAATATTCTTTTAAGGAATAAATAATCTTTATCCGTCGTAGTATACTAAGTATTGCGTATTACGATCCAGTATCGGATGTCACATGCTAGGCCTAAGGCTGGAATTGTGTCTGCCCCGTATGAAGCATATATCGGATCACTGGCAACTAGTCTCTATAATCGAATAATCATGACCTAGTCATATTATCCCGATAACTGCAGTACTTGAGAGTACTAGTTCCGTATCCTACGTGATCATCATCTCTATATGACTGAAGTGATACTTCCATCTTGACATCACACCCAATACACTACGATTCTCAGTATACCCAGAAGAGGCGTACACAGAACCTATTAAAGCCCCGGACGACCAAAACCAAAGTGTATTGATTGTCGCAAGTATTAGCGTTGCAAGTCTCAAGTTAAGACCAAATACACCTACCCTGATTCAGATTCCATAGACATATAGTCATACTACCAATGGGATTCTGATGGGTCTATCCAGAGTGAAGCTGTTCCCATACCATCGGCAAACAGAACCTCCTATCACACTTGCACAAGTATCAAATACTTAAATATATGCGAATTATGTCCTTAAGCTTCCATAACGCGCACAAGTGCAATACTAGCCTATTCCGTATTATCGATGTCCAGTCTCGATAATACTACGACTAATGATATTTAATGATTAAACCTTCGTGGATTAATAATGTCTCATATCTTACTAATCTGGTACTAATCATATGGACTTTTATCATTTATATATCTAAGTAATCCAATTTATAAAATGATAAAAGAGCAATTTCCTATGTCACATAGTTAATTTATACAAAGAACACCATGTCTTTTACAAATAGTGATGTTATGGGTCATAATTGTCCAACACTTTATGTTCCAGAACATTGGGTGTTTTGTTTATAAAGATGATATTTAGATATACACATTAGATGTGAATAACAGTATTTATATTTTGAATATAAATTAATATCAAACATATAATATGACAAACAAAAGGCTCAAACTGAATAAATCAGATGAGACTTATTTGTGGCATTATTGTCTAGGACACATTAACAAGACTCGTATATCCACACTTTCGAAGAGTGGATAATTGGACGAATTTGATCTTAATTAAAATGAAGTCTGTGAATATTGTTTATTAGGCAAAGTGCCTAAAACGCCTTTTAGCGGTAAAGGGTGTACGTGCCACCGAGCTGTTAGCCCTCGTCATGGTGACGTATGTGGGCCCATGTCTAGCTAGGCTAGAGGTGGTTATGATTACTTCGTAACCTTTACGAATATTGCATCGCGTTATGGTTATGTGTTTCTTATGAAACACAAATTGGAAACTTTTGATAAATTCAAAGAGTTTCGACCCGAAGTAGAAAAAAAAGATGGGCAAAAGTATTAAGACATTACGGTTGGACCGTAGTGGAAAATACTTGAGCAATAAGTTTCTCGATTACTTGAAAGAGTATGATATTCTTTCACAATGCACTTCTCCCGGAACACCTCAATTGAGTGGTGTGTCCGAACGGAGAAACCGAACTTTGTTAGACATGGTAAGGTTAATAATGAGTCACACTGAGCTACCAATTTCCTTCACGGGATACGCATTGCACAGTGCAATACTTATTTTAAATAAGGTTCGTCAAAGTCTATTGGACAGACTCCATATGAAATATGGATAGGAAAGAAGCCAGGTTTCCCATTCATGAAGATTTGGGTATACTGGGCATATAATTGAACGTTTGGATGGTTCCAAACTAAAACCCAAATCGGATAAGTGCCTATTTGTAATTGGTTATCCTAGGGAAACCAATTTCCACAACCCACAAGAGAGCAAGGTATTTGTTGCTCTCCATGCGGTTTTCCTTAGAGGAATTCCTAAATGCAGTAGTAAGTGGGAGGAAAGTAAAACTCGATGAAAATCAGAGTAATATTGTTCATGGCACTGATCCCTAACAGAACATAAATAGTTCATCAGGGATGAGACTATACCACAATCTTTTAATACACAAGAACCACGTAGGTCAGATAGAGTCAGAAAACAACCTGAAAGGTATGGGTTTCTGATCTTACCTCATGTGGATGTTAATCTTATTGAGGATAATAAACCGACTACGTATGAGTAAGTGATACAAGGTATCGACTCCGCTTTATGGAAAGAGGCCATGAAGTCCGAGATGGATTCCATGTATATCAACCGAGTTTGGATACTGGTTGATGCACCGGAAGGCATTGTGCCTATTGGTGGTAAATGGGTCTTCATGGTGAAGACAGACATGGATGGCAACATACAAACGTACAAAGCTAGGCTTGTAGCGAAAGGGTATTGTCATCAACATGTTGTCGATTACGACGAAACCTTTTACCCGTTGCCATGATTAAATCCATTCGGATAATGCTTGTTGTTGCCGTATATTTTGTTTATGAAATATGGAAGCTGGACGTCAAAATCGCTTTCCTTAATGGAAACATTTTGGAGGATGTTTTAAATAACAGCCTGATGGTTTTGTCACGCTAAAACATGCAAACAAGGTTTGCAAGTTAAATCGATCCATTTATAGATTGAAGCAAGCATTGCGTTCTTAGAACCAACTTTTTGATGAGATCAGAATGGTATATGGTTTCATTCAAAACGAATATGATTCTTGTGTATATAAGAAGGTTAGTGGGAGCACACTGACATTCGATGTCCTATACATCGATGATGTATTATTTCTTGGAAATAACATTCCCATGTTAACAATCGGTGAAAGCTTGGCTTTCATTAATATTGGACAATTATGACCCATAGCATCACTATTTGTACAGAACATTGTGTTGTTGTATAAATTAACTATGTGACAAAGGAAATTTCCCTTTTATCATTTGTAATTGGATTACCGGGATAAATAAATGATAAAATTCCATATGATTAGTTCCGGATTAATAAGATATGAGACAATATTAAACCACTAAGGTTTAATCATTAAAATATCTCTAGTCGTAGTATTATCGAGATTGGACATCGATAATACGGAATAGACTAGTATTGTACTTCTGCGTGTTATGGGAGCATAACAACATAGTTCTCATATATTTGGGTATTGGATACTCATGCAAGTGTAATAGGAGGTTGTGTTTACCGATGGTACGGAAACAGCTTCGCTCTGGATAGACCCCTCGGAATCCCATTGGTAGTATGACTATGTATCTATGGGAATCCGAATCAGGGTAGGTGTATTTGGTCTTAACCTGAGACATGCATCGCTAATAATTGCGACAATCAATATACTTTGGTTTTGGTCGTCCAGGGCTTTAACAGGTTCTGTGTACGCCTCTTCTGGGTATATTGAGAATCGTAGTGTATTGAGTGTGATGTCAAGATGGAAGTATCACTCCAGTCATATGGAGATGGTGATCACGCAAGATACGGAACTAGTACTCTTTAGTACTGCAGTCATCGGGATAATATGACTATGTCATTTTTATCCGATTATACAGACTAGTTACCAGAGATCCGATATATGCTTCGTATGGGGCAGAAAAAATTCCAGCCCCAGGCCTAGCATGTGACATTTGATACTGGATCGCAATACGTAATACTACGTATACTACGCCTGACATAGATTACATATTCCTTAAAAGAATATTTCTAGAGAATTGGGTAGGCACGGCGCTTTGCTAGAAGCCAACCATGTCTTGTAAATCCGTAAGAATGTGATACCGGGTACGCACGTGTTCGGATAGTCCGATGACCAGATTTACTGCCAACATATCAAGGGATCTCATTGGTCGCTTCCCGAAGATTCACCGATGGCGTATGACTCGCACATAATTAATATGGGAATAATTGGAAGAGAGAGAAAATTAATCTAGGATTAATTACAGAGAATTTTATCTGGGATAAAATTCAATTAATAAAGAGAGAACGATTAATTTGAAATTAATCGATAAAATAATATATTCAATATATTAAATGAAATTAGATTTCATAATGGAATTAAAATTGGATTTTAATTTGGGCAAACGAATTAGTTTAGAATTAATTCGCGAGCGACGTGAATAGTAATTTTGCTAGGCATACTTATTTAATTAAATTTGATTTAATTATGTCGCAACGGAAAATTCGTTAATTCGGAATTAACGAACCCGTGCCCGGAATGTGTTTGCGGGCCCACTCGGATTTTGAATTCAAGTGGGGCCCACATAAGTCACACTACTTGTCACTTTAATTGCCTTTTTGGTGATGGAATTTGGTGAGTAAGTGATGACTTACTAAACACTCAAACTTGAAAAGTGAATGACTTATTACCAAATTTTTGGTATATCATTATTTAGATTTTGGAAATCAAATAATAAGTCAACATTCACTTCCTTCTCCTCTCTCACATTCACGCCACTATCTCTTTTCTCTTTACTCTCATTGCCGAGAGTTACAAGGCAATTTTGGAAGCCATTTGTTGCATTTTGTTTCCAAGTGCTAGCACACAATAAGTCATACAAAGGTGTTTGGGACACTAATCCATGAGTTTGGAATTCAAGGACATGCTTGGAAGCTCAACATACATCAAAGGAGAAGCTTGGAGGAACTTCTCAAAGACAAAAGTTTTGAACTCTCCGCCAACATCCAAGCTGATCAAAGTGAGTATTTTCGCTACTTTACTTTGCGTATTCACATGATTTCTTGCTTAATTTGATCTTGGTTTGACCTAGAAAACCCAACAATGGTATCAGAGCCATAATTGAGCATGAAATTGAATTTAGGGTTCTTAAACTTTGATTTGGGTATTTTTGATTTGAGCATGTTTTATTCAAATTGTTTGTTTGAGCATGCTTATAATATGTTAACTTTGAGTTGTGCATGATCAATTTGATGAAAAATTAATTGGATTAATTTTCCCCAAATTTTGAGGATTGTCCGAATGTGAACCCATTTGTAGCTCTTGGTGATTTTTTAATTTTAGACATTTGGATGTGTTTAAAATGCATGGGATATATTAGTTTGTGATTTAATTGGATTGAAATCAAAATTGATATAAAAAGTCCCTTATTGGCGTGAGCTATAAGAAGCATGTTGGAATTGATTTTGCTTCAATTTGTGTTGGACATAAGTTGATTAATTAAATCATGATTAATTAGTGTAATTGGTGTTTTGGAAATATTGATTTAACTAATTAATTATGGCTAATACACTTTAGTTAATCAAATTGTGATATTTCGAATGTTGGAATTTAATTAATTAGGCTTAATTTGGAATTGGGCTAAAAATGTTGTATTTGGGCTTAATGGGCTTGGTTGGGCCATGTTTGGTTTAGGATAATTGGTTTGATCCAATTGGGCCTAAAATCATTTCCATAAAGTCCAAATATGATAATTGGGCCTTTAAAAATTTAATTGGGCCTAATGGGCCAAAATTAATTTTGTGGCAAATGGTGATTCCTTATTGGGCTTTGGTTGCCAAAGTCCATGCCTTAAGAAATTAATTGAAAGCCCATTGGACTTTAATTAAATTGACATTGGATGTTAATTAGGCTTTGAGACCCGTAAAGATTAGATTTAGAATCTAAGTCGTAAAGGCTCATTAATAAAGATTAATTATTTAATTTGGAATTAAATAAAGAATTAGTATTGAATACAAATTAAATTGGATTTAATATTATAGTTTGATATAATTCAAGAATTCGTACTTTGAGTACTTATTCTTAAACGAGTTGGACTCGCGCAAATCAAATCGTTGTTTGAACATTGGATGGTCATTAATCAAAGATTAATTAATTGGATTAGATTGATTGATAACAATATTTGTGTGAATACATTGATGTGATGTATGAATAATGTATATCGGATGGATATTAGATGGGTGAGGGTAATTTTGGAAATTGTTGTAATAAATTTGGAATTTATTAAATTGGACCTGAGTGTCCAGCCTATTACCTCTTGATTCTTTGTATTTCTCTTCTCACCTATTCCCCTCAATGTAAATGAGGTTTCTTTAGAAATGTTATGCAATTGGGTAGAAGTAAGAATAGTGCTAGCCAGTGAGAGAGGAAAGGGAGAGATTTGTTCTAGGAAAAAATTGTATTATATATCCATCCGCATATCATTATTAATTTATTTATCGCGCCTTATTATTGTTTTAGAATGCATGTTTAAGGGTGCATGATGAGACTTAATCAAAGATAATTAATTGGTTGCCAATTACGCGAAAAACCCTCAACAAATATTAAGCGTTTTCCTTCCATTGAGTGATTCATTCTCAAGATCCAAGATTGGCACTGGTTTGTTGGCCAAAGTCAAGACCTTTGTCCATCGCGGATCTGTTTGAATCATGAAGGCTTTGTTCCATATCGCATGTCTTGTCCAAGTTGTGATTTTTTGGCCAAAGTCAAGATCACTTCTTGTCCATCGACATCGATTACGAAGCTTTCCAAAGTCAATGGGTCACGCTTAACTGGAATCATTAAGCTTGTTGTGCCAAAGCCAAGGCTTAGTTGATTCAGAGGAAAAAGGTTAGGGAATATATTGGATATATTGGCATATATTAGATATATGTTTCGGACTTGGATGTCCACCTACTGGATCTAAGAATTGGATGAGATCCAATTGATCTTAGAGATCTACCTAGTTAAATATCATACAGCTTGTTGGCCAAAGTCAAGGTTGTGTGTTATTTAACGGGATCCTAGCCCACTAGGAAACTAGGTTTCCCGAGTACTCAACAGAGGGTTAGAGGCTCACCGAAAAATAGTGGGAGGCAAGTATTAAATTTTCAATTTCGTTTAGATACTTGCCAATACGCGCTCATTTTATTTTCGTCATTATTTATTAATAAATATATTAGTTGGACTAATATTTAAATGTTGTTTTAATTGAACAGTTGGAATGTATTCAAACTACTTCAATTTATAGTTGATTATATAATTGGATTATAGTAATCAATATATTTGAATTTAACCAATCAAATTATAGTTGATTATATAGTTAGACTATAGTAATCATTATATTCGATTGTACCCAAAATCGTTGATTGGATAGTTGGACTATTGGAATCAAGATAACTGAAAGATTAGCGTTTAGAACATAATCCTGGGAGAAAATGTCTTTAAACAGCTCCAATTTTCAGAATGGGAATAGAACCTCAGGATAGTCTTGGGAACTGAGAAGTTATTTTATTTGATAGAGTGACATCTCAGGCTTGAGCCCGGAGTTGAGCAAATAGTAGAGCATGAGCTTTGGAAGACTCATGGTGATGAAAACTTTAGTGCTCAATCTGTTATGTTTTCCGCAAAGACTCCTTAATTTCTTGTCAGAACTAAGGATTAAATCCTTATAATATGATATTAAAATTGAAGGATCTTCATAGATCTATCCTTAGATCTTAGAAGTACTAATTGCAATAGAAAACTCTTGGAGAGTTAATGGATATGCTCAAGGAGACAAATCCAGAGTTTTCAAAAGGGAAAGAAGTGCAAGGCGCATCTTACTTCGACATCCCAGAACGCCAAGGCTTGGCCGAAGGCTTTTAGGGTGTGAATAAAAGGGCAAAGGCAAAATCATCACAGTATTCTGTGAAGACAAAGGATATATCCCAAGATGTCTGCCTAAACTGTGGCAAATAAGGTCACTGTATGCGTGACTGCTGTATGGACAAGGCAGACATGAAGGAAGTGAAGGCGGGGCAAGGCTCCGGCTTCAAATATGTTTGTCATAAACATGTTCACTACTAGTTTCAAAATTGTATTTTTGATACTAGATGTGGTACATAAATATATACTGATGTGCAGAATCTGCTGATTAGTAGGAGACTGACTTCAGTTGAGATTTACCTGCGAGTTGGAAACGGGACGAGAGTCACTGTTTTAACCGTAGAAACCTAAGTTTAGGAACTACCCTTTGGGCATGTACTTAAATTAGGAAACTGTTATAATGTACCAAGTTTGACTAGAAACATTATCTCTATATCTATTATAACCCGTTGCGGGTATACCTTTATATTATTGGACACTAAGTGTTTTATTTTATAAAGATGATATTGAGATAAACACATTAGATGTGAATAACAGTATTTATATTTTGAATATAAATGAATCCCAAACATATAACATGACAAAAAAATAGCTCAAACTGAATTAATCAGATGAGACTTATTTGTGGCATTGTTGTCTATGACACATTAAACAAGACTCGTATATCCACACTTTCTAAGAGTGGGTACTAGGACGAATTTGATTCTAATCAAATGAAGTCTACGAATCTTGTTTATGGGCAAAGTGCCTAAAACACCTTTTACTTGGTAAAAGTACAAGTGCCACCGATCTGTTAGCCCTCGTTCATAGTGACATAAGTGGGCCCATGTCTAGCTAGGCTAGAGGTGGATATTAATACTTCGCAACCTTTATGGATGTGGTATCGCGTTATGGTTATTTGCTTCTTTTGAAACATTAATCGGAAACTTTTGATAAATTCAAAAAGTTTCGACACGAAGTATAAAAACAGACCGGCAAGAGTATTAAAACATCACGATTGGACCGTGATGAAAATACTTAAGCAATAAGTTTCTCGAATATTTGAAAGAGTATAGTATTCTTTCATAAAGGACTCCTCTCGGAACACCTCAATTTGACGGTGTGTTCGAACAGAGAAACCGAACTTTATTGGACATGGTAAGGTTAATTATGAGTCGCTCTGAGCTACCATTTTCCTTCTAGGGATACGCATTAAATAGTGTAATACTTATTTTGAATAAGGTTCTGTCAAAGTCTGTTCAACAGACTCCGTATGAAATATGGACAGGAAAGAAATCGGGTTTCTCATTCCTGAAGATTTGGGGTTACTGGGCATATGTCAAACGTTTGGAAGGTACCAAACTAGAACCCAAATCGGATAAATGCCTATTTGTAGGATATCCTAGGGAAACCAAAGGAAATTACTTCTATCACCCACAAGAGAACAAAGTATTTGTTGCTCTACATGCGGTTTTCCTTGAGAAGGAATTCCTAAATGTAGTGATAAGTGGGAGGAAAGTAGAACTCGATGAAAATCAGAGTGATACTGTTCCTTGCACAGAATCCTTAACAGAACACAAACAGTTCATCAAGGATGAAACTGTACCACAATCTTCGAATACACAAGAACCACGTAAGTCGGAGAGAGTCAGAAAAAACCTGGGAGGTATGGGTTTCTAATCTCACCTCATGAAGATGTCAATCTTATTGAGGAATACGAACTGGCTACGTATGAGGAAGTGATACAAGGTATCGACTCATTTCATGGAAAAGTGTCATGAAGTCCGAAATGGATTCCATGTATATCAACCATGTTTGAAAACTGGTTGATGTACCGAAAGGCATTGTGCCTATTTGTACTATATGAGTCTTCAAGGAAAACAAACATGGATGGCAACAACCAAAACGTACAAAGCTAGGCTTGTAGCGAAAATGTATCGCTATCAACATTGTGTTGATTACGACGAAACCTTTTACCTGTTGCCATAATTAAAATCCATTTGGATAATGCTTGCTAATGCTGCATGTTTCATTTATGAAATATGGCAGCTGAACATCAAAACCGCTTTCCTTCAACGGAAACCTTTTGGAGGATGTTTATTAACATCCTAACGGTTTTGTCGTGCCAAAGCATGCAAACAAGGTTTACAAGTTAATTCGATCCATTTATGGATTGTAGCAGGCATTGCGTTCTTGGAACTATCGTTTTGATGTAATCATAATGGTATATGATTTAATTCAAAACAAAGATGATTCTTGTGTATATAAGGAGTTAGTGGGAGCGCACTGACAGTGATTGTCCTAAATAATGATGATATCATTTCTTGAAATGACATTCCCATAATACAATCGGTGAAAGCTTGGCTTTCATTAAAATTCTCTATAGAATACTTGGGAGAAACAACCTTTATTCTAGGAATAAGGATCTACTGGGATAGATCTAAAAGTTGTTGGCACTCTCCGAGAACTCGTACATTTGAAAGATGTACGTGACCTGGTGTCTCATATGCTTTGAGCATATGGAGTCACAATCAGGCCAATCCAAGTGATAGTCACTGGATTGATGTTAAGAACATCCTTAAGTATCTTAGAGGAACTAAGGATGCCTTCTTAAGCTATGGAGAATGAGAACTTGAAGTGACTGGGTTCACCATTGCAAGTTTCCAAACCGACAATAACGACTGTAAGTCGTAATAAGGGTACTATATAGTTTGAATAATGGAACAGTGAGCTGGAAATCTTCCAAACAAGATACTGTTGCCGGATAAATAACAAAAGCGGAATATTATTGCAGCTGAGGCAGCAATAAAAGCACTTTGGATCTATATAATCCTAATTGGATTAGGAGTAGTTCTGTTACCACTGAGCTAGGCTACAACACAAGATAAAGAATTAATGGTCTCATCAATGATCCAAGTATATACTTCAACTAATCCTCTTATTCGTTTGGATCATACATCATGGCGATGTGATGATCGAATAAATCGCATCAGAAGATAACCTTAAAAATCCGCTAACGAAAGTAGTTTCTCCAGCAGAAGTTTGAGCGACCCGTAAATAGTTCAGGTGTAGGACAATTGAGTGATTGGCTATAGGCCAACTGGGAGATTGTTGGACAATTATGACCTATAGCATCACTATTTGTACAGAACATGGTGTTGTTGTACAAATTAACTATGTGACAAAGGAAATTTCCCTTTTATCATTTGTAATTGGATTATCGGGATAAATAAATGATAAAAGTCCATATGATTAGTTCCAGATTAATAAGATATGAGACAATATTAATCAACTAAGGTTAATCATTAAAATATCAATAGTTGTAGATTATCGAGATTGGACATCGATAATGCGGAATAGACTAGTATTGCACTTGTGCGTGTTATGGGAGCATAACGACATAGTTCTAATATATTTGGGTATTGGATACTCATGCAAGTGTAATAGGAAGTTGTGTTTACCGATGGTACGGAAACAGCTTCGCTCTGGATAGACCCCTCGGAATCCCATTAGTAGTATGACTATGTGTCTTTGGGAATCTGAATCAGGGTAGGTGTATTTGGTCTTAACCTGAGACTTGCATCGCTAATACTTGCGATAATCAATATACTTTGGTTTTGGTCGTCCAAGGCTTTAACAGGTTCTGTGTACGCCTCTTCTGGGTGTGATGTCAAGATGGAAGTATCACTCCAGTCATATGGAGATGGTGATCATGCAGGATACGGAACTAGTACTCTTTAGCACTGCAGTCATCGGGATAATATGACTAGGTCATGTTTATCCGATTATAGAGACTAGTTACCAGAGATCTGATATATGTGACATTTGATACTGGATCGCAATACGCAATATTACGTATACTACGTCTGACATAGATTACATATTCCTTAAAAGAATATTTTTGAAGAATTGGGTAGGCACATCGTTTTGCTAGAAGCCAACCATGTCTTGTAAATCGGTAAGAACATGGTACCGAGTACGCACGTGTTCAGATAGTCCGATGACCGGATTTACTGCCAACATATCCAGGATCTCATGGGTCGCTTCCCAAATATTCACTGATGACGTATGACTCGCACATAGTTAATATGAGATTAATTGGAAGAGAGAGAAAATTATCTAGGATTAATTACGGAGAATTTTATCTGGGATAAAATTCAATTAATAGAGAGAGAACGATTAATTTGGAATTAATCGATAAAATAATGTATTCGATATATTAAATGAAATTAGATTTCATAATGGAATTAAAATTGGATTTTAATTCAGGCAAACGAATTATTTTAGAATTAATTCGCGAGCGACGTGAATAGTAATTTTGCTAGGCATAATTATTTAATTAAATTGATTTAATTACGTCGCAACGGAAAATTCATTAATTCGGAATTAACGAACCGAGCCCGAAATGTGTTTGCGGGCCCACTCAGATTTTGAATCAAGTGGGGCCCACACAAGTCACATAACTTGTCACTTTAATTGCCTTTTTGGTGATGGAATTTGGTGAGTAAGTGATGACTTGCTAAACACTCAAACTTGAAAAGTGAATGACTTATTACCAAATTTTTGGTATATCATTATTTAGATTTTGGAAATCAAATAATAAGTCAACATTCACTTCCTTCTCCTCTCTCACATTCACGCTACTCTCTCTTTTCTCTTTACTCTCATTGCCGAGAGTTACAAGGCAATTTTGGAAGCCATTTGTTGCATTTTGTTTCCAAGTGCTAGCACACAATAAGTCATACAAAAGTGTTAGGGTCACTAATCCATGAGTTTGTAATTCAAGGACATGCTTGGAAGCTCAACATACATCAAATGAGAAGCTTGGAGGAACTTCTCAAAGGCAAAGTTTTGAACTCTCCGCCAACATCCAAGCCGATCAAAGTGAGTAATTCCGCTACTTTACTTTGCGTATTCACATGATTTCTTTTTTAATTTGATCTTTGTTTGACCGAGAAAACCTAACAATTAATATTCTCGATAAAAACTTGGGAGAGGCAACCTTTATTCTAGGAATAAAGATCTATTGGGATAGATCTAAAAGTTGTTGGCACTCTCTGAGAACTCGTACATTGAAAGACATGTACGCGACCTGGTGTCTCATATGCTTTGAGCATGTGGAGTCACAATCAGGCCGATGCTGGTGATAGTCACTAGATTGATGTAAAGAACATCCTTGAGTATCTTTGACGAACTAAGGATGCTTTCTTAATTTATAGAGATTGAGAACTTGATGTGACTGGGATCACTAATGCAAGTTTCCAAACCGATAAAGACAACTGTAAGTCTAAGTCATGGTACATATTTTGTTTAAACAACAGAGCAGTGAGCTGGAAATCTTCCAAGCAAGCTACTGTTGCCGATTCAACAAAAAAAATAGAATACATTGTTGCGACTGAGGCAGCAAAAGATGTATTAGGAGTAGTTCTGTTAGTAGCTGAGCTGGGCTACTACACAGACTAAGGAATTACGGTCTCATCAATGATCCAAGAATATACTTCGAACGGTTTCATCTGATTCGTGAGATCATACATCATGGCGATGTGATGATCGAATAAATCGCACCAGATAATAACCTTATAAATCCACTGACGAAAGCGATATCTCAGCATAAGCATGAGCGACCCGTATATAGATCAAGTGTTGGACACTTGAATGATTGACTATATGCCAAGTGGGAGATTGTTGGACAATTATGACCCATAGCATCACTATTTGTAAAAGACATGGTGTTCTTTGTACAAATTAAATATGTGACAAAGTAAATTACTCTTTTATCATTTTGTAATTGGATTACTTAGATATATAAATGATAAAAGTCCATATGATCAGTTCCGGATTAATAAGATATGAGACATTATAAATCCACGAAATATTTGATTATTAAATATCCCTAGTCGTAGTATTATCGAGATTGGACATCGATAATGCGGAATAGACTAGTATTGCACTTGTGCGCGTTATGGAAGCTTAACGGCATAGTTCTCATATATTTAAGTATTGGATAATTATACAAGTGTGATAGGAGGTTCTGTTAGCCGTTGGACCGGGAACAGCTTCGCTCTGGATAGACCCCTCGGAATCCTATTGGTAGTATGACTATGTGTCTATGGGAATCTGAATCAGGGTAGGTGTATTTGGTCTTAACCTGAGACTTGCATCGCTAATACTTGCGACAATCAGTACGCTTTGGTTTTGGTCATCCGGAGCTTTAACAGGTTCTATGTACGCCTCTTCTAGGTATACTGAGAATCGTAGTGTATTTGGTGTGATGTCAAGATGGAAGTATCACTTCAGTCATATGGAGATGATGATCACGCAGGATACAGAACTGGTACTCTAAAGTGTTGCAGTCATCGGGAAAGTATGACTGGGTCATGACTTTCCGATCAAAGAGACTAGTTTCTAGTGATCCGATATATGCTTCGTACGAGGCATACACAATTCCAGCCCTAGGCCTAGCATGTGACATCCGATACTGGATCGCAATACGCAATACTTCGTATACTACGCCTGATAAAGATTGTATATTATTCGTTGAATATTTCTGGAGAATTGGGTAGGCATGGTGTTTTGCTAGAAGCCGACCATGTCTTGTAAATTGGTAAGAACATGTACCGGGTACGCACGTGTTCGGATAGTCCGATAACCAAATTTACTGCCAACATATCCATGGATCTCTTGGGTCGCTTCCCAAAGATTCACCGATGACATTTGACTCAAACAGAATTAATCTGGGATAAATTATGAGAGAGAAAAATAATATGGGATTAATTGCGTCATGAATTAATCTGGGATTAATTCGTGAAGAAGAGAGAACGCAATTAATTTGGAATTAATCGGTAAATAAATTTAATAGTTAAATTAGATTTTTCTATTAAATTTATTTATTTGGGCTAAAATAATATATTAGATATATTAATAAAATTGGATTTCAATGCGGAATTAAAATTGGATTTTAATTCGTGCGAACGAATTAATTTGGAATTATTTGCGAGCGACTTTCGTAATAATTTTGCTAGGCACTATTATTTATTAAATTGGATTTAATTAACATCGCAACGGAAAATTCGTTTAATCGGATTAAACGAACCTGAGCCCGAAGTGTGTTGAGCAAGCCCACATGAATTTTGAATTTAAAGTGGGGTCCACTTCACTCACATCATTAATCAACTTTTGGCGATGGAAGTGATTGATGGCTTTTGTTGGAAACTTGTATAACACATTTTGTTTTTTGTAAAGCATATACACATTTTTGGAGTTTGACTTTGTAATTGTTTTTGGAAAACAAAACACAAAAAAACTCATCTCTCTCTTTTGCTCTCCCATGGCCGAAAGTGTGCTTCCTTGGAGGGCAAATTTTCCTTTCATTTTGTTTTGCTTGCTAGCACATAAGGAGTGAATCAAGGTGATAGGGAAACTCACCCAAGTGTTGGAAACACTCTACAAAGGCTTGGAGCTTCTTCTACATCCATGAATTTTTGAAATCCTAAATCTGATCAAAGTAAGTAACTTCCGCAACTTGTCTTTGATTTATTCACACACAAATCATCTTAGTGATCTTGTGGCATGTGTAGAACACTAACAACGCAAAGATGTTACGTATTTCATTTAATCAAATTAAATAAATACAAGCATGCATAAAGTAAGGACAAAATTAAACATTGAATTTAAAAGCATATTCATATCATGTGTTGAGGTTTAGACCTGCTCTGATACCATTTTTGTTGGGGTTTTGGGTAAAATATCCGGGTTACATAGCGGAATACGGAAAATCAAATTTTCTCAATTTTTTTATTTTTCTTGGGTAATTAAAATAAACTTATTTATTTAATCACTCAATACTCAAAAATAGAAATGAATTTTTACCCGAAAATCATAATTTCAGTAATTACCATAAGACCCCAAAACTTTCCATTTCATCATTTAGTCCTAAGTTGTTCAAAACAAGCTTAGGTGATTTCAATCACAACAAAAATGATTTTTACATCAAATATACATTAAAAACAGAAATCTGAAATTTACAGATTTTTCAGTAATTACGGAAATGCCCCTAAAACTTTTATTTTGATCATTTTAGTCCTAATTTATCAAATACATAATTAGGTGATTCCCAATCACTACCAAATGATTTATACATGTCATACATTCCAAAATACAAATTTCAATTCAAGAAAATAATTTTTCCAAAATTGCCGAATAGGACCCTCAACTTTTCAAAAATTACACTTTAGACCAAATCGGTTCAAAACCATTCAAGATCAATTCCAATCAATACAAAAATTAATATGCATCATATATACATCATTAATTAACACATATATGAAAATCTCCAAATTTGGAGTTGGTTATGAACCCCACAAATTGACAAATTAACACCAAATTAATTAAATCAACACTTTAATTCATTCTTTCAACACCAATAAGTCTCATCACCATGAAACAACTCAAGAATAATTTAGGTCATTTATGAGGGGGCTAAGTAACTCTAGAATGACAACTCACCATCAAATGGTTAAAAAGAATGTTTAAGAAACAATTTCATGCAATCTTAATACAGATACATGCTTCCATCTTTCTATCAAGTTCCCCAATCACCAAAATACATACACAAGAGAGTAGTGAAAAATTTAAGCTACAGCCTAGAGTCTTAAAAATATTTTCCATAAAGAAGAAAGTAAGAAAAAAACTTACAAAAATCCAAGATTTCCAAGCCTTTTGCTTCTTTCTTCCTTTTTCTCTCAAGCTCTTTTTTTTTATTTTGATTTAGGGTTCTTAGATAATGAAAACACATATAAAAAATGGCTTTTATAATTTCCTCCTCAAATGACCAAATTATAGGAAAAATAATAGCCATATATTTTCCAATTTTGTTCAATAAAAAGAAAATGATTTAATAAAAATTTGTGGGTGTAAAACAATTAAATAATTTAATGTTTATCACAAATTAACCTATAAAATCAAGCCATTTAAAACCAATCAAAATTGGCCATTAAATCCAATCAAAATTGGCTTTAGCTTACTTTATTAAAGTAAAAGATATTAATTATTTAATTCATTTAATTATTCAACATTTGAATAATCAAATAATTAAATACAAATATCTTAAATATTATGTATTATATTTATATTAAGATCTCAAACGCATGTATTATCGTTTAACTGTTGTAAACGACTTACAAATAATCAGTATTATTTATAAATATTGCCCTAGTGCTCTATGAGTATTGTTTCATTAGTGAGACTCTCTAGATTCAGGCATATCCGTTATGAAATCCATTTCGTGTCCATAATCTACCCACCTGTAAATTATGACGACCACGATAAACTCGCTGAATCATACAGGTCGAGGTCATCGTATACGTGTAATCCCTCCATCATAGGTATCCGGATTATCCCAAAAATATAGATAATAATGTCAAATCTCTATAGGTATAATCTTGTCGATGATTCTATTAAGTAATCTCTTAATAACACTATAACTAACTTCTAACTCCTACAGTGTACCACGAGCCCTTGGATTAACAGTTGCTAATACACATTGAATACATATGCTCTGTATACAGAACTGACGGATCCTATCTTGATACGCACAGGATATCATGAGGATCACTCCATGGATTTAACAGATTGCTAATTACACATTGAATACATATGCTCTGTATACAGAACTGACGGATCCTATCTTGATACGCACAGGATATCATGAGGATCACTCCACACCCAACGAATAGGCTGAGGTCTGATCTAAATAGTTCAGTGGCGTGACTACCATTAAAGTGTGCATGATACCTCATACATCCACAGTGGTATCTCAAGTCGAAGGATCACTATGCTCACTTGGCCCGAGAAGATTCCTATTGACGTTGGTGTACCATCTATTAGGAAATCTTCGGTGAGTCGTTCAGTGTTTATCCAATATAAATACCAGTTAGGGTTGGTGCTCAGAGCGCCAATTCCCGGTTGTATTTCTTATATGAATACTTCTGTAAAACATTATTATTATGAATAATTTATGCAGTTTCTATAATATAATGTATCTTTTAATATGGTAAAGACGTAATGACCTTAGAATGACTAGTCATGATACTGTTGCAAAAGCGTCGCAACTGACATTGAGTGGTATCATGACGTTGTCATTCTCAGACAGTTCCTGGTCAAGGTTTACACTATAATATAATGTATCTTTTAATATGGTAAAGACGTAATGACCTTATAATGACTAGTCATGATACTGTTGCAAAAGCGTCGCAACTGACATTGAGTGGTATCATGACGTTGTCATTCTCAGACAGTTCCTGGTCAAGGTTTACACTACTTGGTCAGTAAAGTAAACTCGTTGAGACCAGTACATGTCATATACTGGAATATATGATTCCAATGGTTTCTCAATGAACCATAAGTCTTGAAGACTAGTATAGATGTGTAGGTGTTTATAGCGGATAAATACTGAACGACTCACCAAAGATTCTTAATGGATGGTACACCAACGTCAATAAGAATCTTATCGGGTTGAGTAGCACTTGTGATTCTTCGACTTGAGATACCACTGTGGGCGCATGAGACATCTTCCACACTTAGATGGCAGTCACGTCACCGATCTATTTAGGTCAGACCTCCGCCTGTTCGTTGGGTGTGGATAGATCCTCAGGGTGTCCTGTGTGTATCGAGATAGGATCCGTCAGTTCCATGTATCAGAGCATAGGTAGTCCATATGATTAGCAATCAAATAAAAACCATGGCCCGTGGTACAATTTAGAAGTTATTATAAATGTTTTTTTGAGATTGCTAATAGAATAGTCGACTGGATAATCCCTATAGAGATTTGACGTTTACATCTATATCTTTGGGATTTATCCGGATACCTGTGACGGAGGAATTATACATTATCCATGACCTCGACCTGTATGATTCAGCGAGATTATTCATGATCGTCATAATTTACGGGTGGATAAATTATGGACACGAAATTGGATTTCGTGACGGATATGTCTGAATCTAGAGAGTCTCACTAATGAAATATACTCGTAGAGCACTAGAGCAACATTTATAAATAATATTGATTATTTATAAAGTCGTTTAAAAGTTAAACGAATAATACATGTGTAGGGACCCGATAGTCATTTCCTTAATTTTTGTATATTTGCATTTAATGTTAGATTAATTCAAATACACATTAATTAATTGTCAAATTGAGATATTTGACTAATATCATAAATATATATATATGTATTTAATATTTAATTTAAATATAATACATATATTTAATATATTTGTATATAATTAATTAATTAATTATTTAATTGTTAAATGATTAAATTAATTAAAGTATGAATATTTTAAGTTATGATATTTTATTTAATGACTTAGTTGTAATTGTTGACTTGTTTGAATTATTCATTAAAGTGTAATGATTATTTTAACCAAGTGGACAAGTTGTAATTAAATGAAACAAAAAACAAATATCATGATATTTTTGTTATACACAATTTTCGGCCAAGGCTAGGAAATGGAGTATAAATTGTTTTGTTTTCATTTAGGGTTTGATAACCTAAAACAATTTATCAAAAAATCCATTAAAGGAAAGCAAAGAAGCTTGAGAGAATGAAAAGGAAAATCAAAGAAAGCTTCGATTTAAGAAAGTATTTCCAACTTGCCATTAGAGAGAAAAATGTTCCTCTTGTTCTTGGCAACATCTTGTGGTGTTCTTAAGTTTTTCTATTCTTTATTCTTTGTACTTTTGTGGATGAAAGTTTGATAAAGGGGTTGAGCATGTATAAAGTTGATAGAATGTTACTAATGAACTAGTAAGCATTCTTTTCATGGTTTTAGAACCTTGTTGCTAATCTAGAGTTGTTGATCCACTCTTAAATGACCTAGATTTGTTTTATAGTTGTTTCATTATGGTGAGGCTTGATTGTAATGGAAGAAACAGGATTGAAGTATTGGATTTAACAAATCTGGTCTAATTTGTCCAATTTGAAGAAATTGAAAAATTAGGGTTTAAGACCACTTCCAAATTTGGGGATTTTCATTTATATGGTGCATTTGGATGTATATATGATACATATTAAATCTTATGTTGATTGGATTTCATTTGGATGTGTTTTGAACATTGAAAATGCAAAATGCACACTTTGGTGCCTAATAGAGGCTCTCGGCTTTGGGGTTTATTTTTGGAAATTTTTGTTGCAAATTGTATTTTGACATTTGGGACATGTTAGATTCATCTTAGAAATGATTTAGAATCATTCAAAATTGTTTTGAACAATTTCGAACTAAAATGAACAAAATTCAAAGTAATGGGTAATTCGGTAATTACACAAAATTTGATTTCTTGTGTAATATTTCATAATTTGATAATTGGAAAATTAAATAAATAAGTTTATTTAATTGATCCAAGAAAAATTTTTGAAATCGGAAAATTTTGATTTTCCACTATTCCGCTGCGTTACCGGATTTCCTCTATAAAACCCCTTCAAAATGGCATCAGAGCAAGTCTGATTCTAGGCCCCCTAATATGATTAGCCCTTTAATTCAATGTTTAATCATGTTTTCTTAACTTTATACATGCATGTTTTAATCTAATTTGATTAGATTTAGGGTGTATGACACTTAGCGGAAAATCCATAATTAATAAAGTTTAAATGTAATTATGTATTTGATGCAAGTTATGTGGTCCGTCTTTTCAATACGATTTATACATATTTCTCTATGAGTACATCTGAGACTGTGCCTCTGCTGTGAGGATGTAGCCGATAGAGATTTATTTATACCGGATGTATATTAGATACTAGATAAATTCAAGAGAAAGTAGAATCCAGAACGTGCCATAGCTGTCAGGGTTACGCAAGCAACTTGAGTTTATCATTTACAAGTTTAACCTTGGTACGTCTTCTTATGGGCCTGCCTAAGAAGTGACAATGAGAAACGACCAGGACCGGAAACCTATGAGTCACTGGTGAGTGATTGACAAATCAGTTGTCTACCTGATGATAAAACGTAGGCGCGACCGTGCCTCTACTGTGAGCTGAAATATATTCACGGGATCCACTTTTCACTATTTGTATTTAATTTAATTATTAAATCTTTGTATTCTGTTTGGGGATTACAATATTGCATGATTTAGTGGGAGGGGCATTTTTAGATTAAAAATCCATGATCTAGTTTATGCTTATGATATTATATGAAACTGCATAAATTTCTGCTAACCATTTTTCGTGATCTATATGATAAATTTGTGATGACGACACCATCCACTAATCAGTCTGCGCGTATGCTTGATGCGAACAAACTCAAAGGCGTTGATAACTTCACCGATTGGGATTGGATTTGAAGATTGTCCTCGATTCCGAGAAGTTGGGATATGTTCTTGAGGGTCCACTGCCCCTTTCTGTGGCATAGGACGCTACACCAGAAGAACGCAAAGTCTTCCAAGCTTGGAAGGATGATGATTTAAAGGTTAAATCATACATCTTAAGTTCTCTTTCACCGGGACTCAAGAAACAATATTATGGCATGTCAGATATTTATACTATGATGACACGATTAAGACAATCATTGAGAACCAAGAACAAGTTGTTGTTCATAAGGTCGCAATGGAACTGTTCCATGCGCGATTGGATGAGGGGCAAGCTGTTAGCCCATATGTTCTTTAGATGATCGATTTGATTTATCAATTGAGGCAAATAATCTCATTCTGAATGAAATTCTCGGTAGGAGTGTCATTCTTGGTTCGCTCCCAGCTTCTTATCGCTAGTTTGTGATGTACTTCGATATGAACGGGATTATCTGCACCTACCAAGATCTGCATAGGATGTTGCTCACGGCGGAAGAGGACCTCAAGAAGGGAGTATCGACTCGCCCTCCGAGACCTACTTCTCTATCTGCTTCTTCCCAGACTTGGTCAAATGGAAAGAAGAAAAAAGGGAAGAAGAAGAAGAGTCTCGGTCCTCAACCACAGGCAAAGATAGCAAAGCCCAAGAGGGCTTCTGAAGACAAGTGCCATCACTGCAGCAAGGTCGGGCACTGGAAAAGGAACTGTCCTGACTACATTGCCCAGCTAAGGAGGGAGAGAGCATCTACATCATGTACATTTATTTTTCCAGTTATTGATTTATCTTTGGCTTGTGAAGCCATTACATTCAACTAGATTTTAGATTCTGCTTGTCCCATTCACATTTGCAATTCGTTGCAGGTGCTGACGGAAAGTAGAAGACTGAAGCCTGGAGAGATGCAGTTGCGATTTAAGAGTGGAGACTCTCTGGATGCAGTTGCAGTGGGAGTATGCGAGATCTCATTGCCGAATGGGACAATTTTGTTAAATGACTGTCATTTTGTACCAGGATGTGTAGCTAATATTATATCATTTTTGTATTGGATACAGAAGGCTTTCATATTAATATTAAGAACTGTTCTTTATATTTATATGATAAAAGTAATATTCAGATCCTTTGTTTTCCAAACCAGCATAGTCATTATACATTGCAAACTTCAAAAGATATTATAAATACTGGAGTTAATAAACGTAGTTTACCTGTAATTAATAATACTAAACTTTGGCATATACGACTAGGTCATATAGGCGTTTACGCCTTACCCAATTGGTTAGGAATGGTTTGATACCAGATCTCACCATAGAATCTTATCCAACTTGTGAATCGTGTATTCAGGGTATGATCGAAGTATGTTCATGAGATTGCTGTGTGCTATTGCATGTTCGCCATTATTCCTTTTTGCTTTCATGCGTGATTGTACAATTATTATCTATTGGCATGCCTATGATCGAATATAATGTGCTTATCACATTGCATGCAAGCCGTATTTATCTTTATGCATGCAAATTGGGACATAGATTATATGCAAATAGGTTGTATGGAAATTCGGACATAGGTTATATGCAAACTTAGATATGAGCCTTGTACTTATGCATGCGAACTTAGGAGTAAATTATCCTTGAAAATAAATGTTGCTTAAGCTTGGTTAAATTATTGCACAAATCATTTCATTACAAGTGGCATAAGTAAGTGACCATTCCGAACCCAACGGTTTGAGGTCTTCCCTTGCGAGGGTGAGTGCGGCCTTAAATCTTTATCCCGGTTCACACCGGGTGGCGACTCCATTCTCCGGTTTAGTCCCCCGTGGGCTACTCCGTACTCCCAATCGGGCCGCGAGCCCGGAACAGCATGTGTCGCCCAGTTTTATGTGTCCCACAGTCTGGCGACTCAACTGGGGATAGAGAATCGGCCCCAAAATAATGTCTTGTAGTGTTTGGATTTGTGCTTTAATTATCCGTGTCTACTGTGGGTTAAAAGGGGTTTAATCAAAGGCACTTTTTTTTAAGGCTGGGTAATGGTTTGATGTCTTCCTTCATTCACTACCTTTCTATAAGGAAAAGTTGTGAAGGCACCTAGATAATCATTTACTTGTAGCCTATTGTGATGGACTAATTTGGAGGACTCGTTGTTTATTCCTGTCACCAAGCGATAAAAGCCTAAGAGGCTTGGGTTTTTAAGAGAGTTCGCTCCGCCCTCCATCTGGGGAATCTACAATGGGAAATCCATTTGACAGTCAGTAACACACCATAACTCGTTGGCACGTACTGTAAGGTATAAAAAGGGTGCACTCACTTGGTCGTTCGAACTTTGAGTGGGGAGACCTAGTTGTGGGCAATCCTTCGCCAGTCAGAGTCTTTGTCTACACTCCCGCAAACCCACACATAGACCGGAGTTGTATGGCCTATAGCAACTATTTCCTTGTGCTTGTGGACCATCCTCATTTGGATGCAGTCGGACTTCTTGTCAGAAATGTGAACTTGTTGGGCCATTCAAACTGGGACGAGTTCGTATCCTATGACAATTGGGCCAAAAGCTTCTGAAATGTTGATGGGCCATTCTGTAGAAATTATCTCTGTATGCTTGTGTTTGGGAACATTGTCGTTTGGATCCATTCGGTCCTTTTGTCATGAAGTATGGGCTTGTTGGGCCATTTAAACTGAGACAAGAACATATCTTATGATGATTGGGCCAAAGCTTCTAAAACGCCAATGGGCCATTATATGTTTGTGTTTGGGAGCATTATCATTTGGAACCGGTTGGACTTGAGATATGAACTTGTTGGGTTATTTAAACTGGGGCGAGTTCACTCCTATGACAGTTAGCCCAAAAGCTTCAAAATGATGATGGGCCGATTTGTGTGAAAATTTTAATGATTGATATATTCCTTGTATGGCATGCATCTCGTTCATCTCATACATACATGTAACACCCTCTATGTCTATAAAAGACATCATAGATTCCTGTGGGTTAGGAAAGAGGGAAGACTCACTAAAAGACCGTTAACAGATATGAGTACATCCGATAACTAGGTATCCTAGATAGATCAGTTGGAAAACGGTCTCGCCAAAATTACTGAACTGTTGCAAGCCTTGACTACTGCTGTGGCTGGTATGGTTGTACCCCGTGCTGGGGGAAATTCTGAGAATGTGAGGCGTGAGGAACCTCCGAGTGGGTTGGGGGATGATATCCCCGCTTTTGATGATGACATGGCAGATTATGCAACAGGCATAGTGATTGGGTCTCAGGCAGAATTTCATAAGCTTCGGGATCAGGTTGAAATAGTTACCCACAAAATGAGGGGTAAACATGAAGAGTTGTTAGATTATGAGGCAATGACCTTTGAAGAACAGTTGCCAGCTCAGTTCAAGATGCCGGATATGGCTAAGTTCAATGGGAATGGGGATCCGAGGGTCCATCTCCGTCAATATGTTTCAGTTATGAGTTCAGTGGGTTTATCCAAGCGTCAAGTGCAGAAAATGTTTGGGATGTCACTTGAGGGAGCGCCGGTAGTTTGGTATCACAGCCTTGAGAAAAAGATTATGGAAGATTTGAGGGAACTGGCTGATGCTTTTCTGAAGCAATATGTTACAGATCTGTAAAATGATTTGTCACTCTGTGATTTTGAGAACACTAAGCAGAAGCCGGAGGAGAGCTTCAAGGAGTATGTAGACCGCTGGAGAAGCCAGCTTCTGAAAATGCAGACTCAGCCCTCTGAGAATGACCAGATTAAAATGATCATCAAGGGCACCAAGCCCTCGATTTATGGCAAGCAGAGGAGGATGACCTCCATGATTGCTGATTTTTGACAGTTGAGAGAAACTGTCATGGATATTGAAGAAGAAGAGGCAGAGAATAGGAAGTTTTATGGCTTAAGTAGGAGGCCTATTGGGGGAACATCAGGTACCAAACCTGTTTCTCTGCGGAGATTGCTCCCATCCGGAATCAGAGATTCTCCAACTTAGGGAGACCCTTGTATAAAGTGCTGGAGAAATTAAAAAGACAAGTACTTCTGAAACCCCTGGAGACCAAACCACTTCCCAACCCTCCACCACAACATCTCAATATGAGCCAATACTGTCACTTCCACCAACAGAAAGGCCACGACACTGATAATTGTGCCATCCTCCGCCATGAAATCCACGACCTTATATACTCCAAAAAGATACCCGACCCTGAAACAGAACGCCCCAACACACACCAAAATCCCCTACCAAATTACCACTCTGTCTCCCCACCGACCTATATAATAAACTCTGGCCTACCCGAAAGCCTTGTCCTCAAGTCCTTTGACCATCAAGCCTTTTGCCTGGGTATCTGGGACAGTAATATTGAAGATGAGACAGAACATGGGCATAATTTCTGGGAAGACTTCTGCAGTAGTGATGAAGAAGAAGTGAGGGGAATGACACGCAGCGGTCATTTCTATAATGATATGGTAGAAAAGGGTAAGGAAGTATTAACAGATGGCAGAGAAATGATTGAGAATGCATAGATTACTGAGGGAGAAACAGTGCTGAGGCAGTTGAAAAAGACCAGGGCACAGGTTAGCATCTGGGAATTGTTGTGTTCATCACAGGAACACCGACGGGCCATGGTTGAGGCCTTAAGCAAGATAGTAGTGCCAGAAGATGCCAACCCCGCAATGTTTGTTAGGTCAATGTAAAAGGAGGCTTTGCAGGCAATCACTTTTTCTGAGGAAGAACTCCCAACTGAGGGGAGAAATCATAATAGACCTTTGTTTATCAGAGCTAAAGTGAGGGGTAAAAGAACCTCTTATGTGATGGTGGATGACGGCTCATCCATTAATGTGTGCTCGTCGAAGATTTTGGCCAAGCTGGGTATAAAAACAACAGATCTGGATCCCTCTAGTATGCCTATCAAGGCTTATGATGACAGTAAGCGAGAGAGTTGAGGGTACATTTGTAGCAGCGGTTAAGGTTGGTCCTATTGAGGACGAAGTTGAGTTCACAGTACTGGATATCCCAGCCACTTTTGCTTGTTGTTGTGGGAAGGCCTTGGTTTCATAAGCTTGGGGGCGTGCCCTCCACTCTACATCAGATGATTAAGTTCCCATATATGGGGGAGAGATTGTCACCATCCGAGCTGAGGTAGATAATGATGTGGCTGCTTTGGAAATACAACCTTTCATGAGGTTTCAAGTATCGGCAACTTTTGAGGAATGGGTGGATCCTAAGGTAGCTAGGATCATGGGAAAAATGAAGTTCGAGGCGGGTGAGGGTTCAAAACTGCCAGACTTTAGAGGACAGACTACTCGGAGGGGTTTGGGGTACAAATCTGACAGACGGAAAAGCCGAGGTTAAAAAGAAAGGGCTTGAAATTGATGGATTGCTTTGTAAAGGCTTCAGGGTATCAAGGTGAGCTCGAACCAATAGAAGTTATTGGAATTGTGGTGCCTGGTTTTGAGATCTTCCAAGAGATGTTGGGTAAGAAGCCGCTGACCGAAGAAGTTATGGAGGAAGAGAATTGGGAAGAAGAATTGATGAAGTTGGAGAGCCTGACTCTCAAAAAGGATAAGAAGTCTGAGAAGAACCTGGTTGCGGATGATGAAGTGTCTGCTGATGATGAAGTGTCTGCTGATGATGAAGACATTTATCTTCTTGATTTATTTGAGTGTACTCCCGCATTTATTAGCAATAAAGACAATAATTTTTCTTATTTGCTCGAGTCTTTTTCCTCTAACTTGCATGACTTGAGTATATTTGATATCAGCTCCACCAGAACGAATGCATTTAACTCTGGCACGCCTGAGAACCCCAAGGAAATTCTGATTGCAAGTGAAGTTACCGCTGAAGAGCGGGAGAAATTAAAAGAAGTATTGGTCAGATATGCCAAAGTATTTGCTTGGTCCTATGAGGACATGCCTGGGGTAGACAGAAGCATTGCCCAGCACACAATACCAACTTATCCGAATATGAGGCCACTGAAACAGAAACTTCGACGGATGAGACCTGAGTGGGCCGAGAAGGTCAGAGAAGAGGTTAAGAAACAGATAGATGTGGGGTTCCTAGAAGTAGTGAAGTATCCTGAGTGGTTGGTAAATATTATGTCGGTTCCGAAGAAAGACGAGAAAGTCAGAATGTGTGTGGATTACAGAGATCTCAACAAGGCTTGTCCGAATGATGATTTTCTTCTACCTCATATTGATGTACTAGTTGATAGTGCTGCTTTATCTGCCATGTATTCATTTGCAGATGGGTTTTCAGGGTATAATCAGGTTCTTATGGATGAGGAAGAAAAACACAAAACTGCCTTCGTTACAGAGTGGGGTACTTATTTTTACAAGGTAATGCCGTTTGGGCTCAAAAACGCAGGAGCTACTTATCAGCGGATGGCCACTACATTGTTCCATGATCTGATGCACAAAGAGATTGAAGTGTATGTGGATGACATGATGGTGAAATCAGAGATGAGAATCGGGCACATAGAAGCACTGGAGAAGTTCATTTAGAGGGTCGATAAGTACAATCTGCGGTTGAATCCTAAGAAGTGTGTGTTTGGAGTGACATCTGGAAAATTACTGGGACATACAGTAGGAATGGGAGGGATAGAAGTAGATTCTGAGAAAATCAAGGCAATTACTGAAATGCTGGCACCGAAGACAGAGAAAGAGGTTAGAGCAATCCTGGGAAGAATTCAGTATATCAGTCGGTTCATCGCCAAGTTGACATTAGTGTGTGAACCTATTTTCAAACTGTTAAGAAAGGACCAGCCGGTGAAATGGAATGAGCAGTGTCAGTCAGCCTTCGACAAGATCAGGGAATATTTGGTGAAGCCTCTTGTATTGAAACCTCCAAGACCAGGCAAGCCTTTGGTACTGTAATTGGCTATAGAATCAGAAGCACTGGGGGCAATGATGGTACAGGCAGATGAGACCGGGGTAGAGCATGCAGTCTAATATCTCAGTAAGAAAATGCTTCTGTATGAAGCCCGCTATCAAGAAGTAGAGAAGATCTATTTGGCAGTAGTATGGGCCTCCAGAAAATTGCGGCATTACTTCCAATCTTACAAGATCCAGGTAGTGGCAAAGGAAAATCCCTTGAAGTATCTGCATTCAGTGCCTTCGCTAGTAGGGAAGTTGGGCAGATGGTTAGTGTTGCGACATAGTTTGACATTGAGTACCTCACTTCCAAGGTAATCAAAGGGCGGGCAGTAGCAGAGTTCCTGGCATTGCAACCTATTGAAGGGGATTAGTATAAGTTTGAATTTCCAGATGAAGAGATCCAGGCAATAATCGTCCAGGGATGGAAAATGTACTTTGACAGAGTAGTGAATTACAAGGGAGCCGGAATTGGGATTGTGATAGTGACCCCGGAAGGAGAAACCATGCCTATGGCCAAGAGGTTGACATTCGAAGTAACCAACAAAATGGCCGAGTACGAAGCATGTGCTTTTGGATTGACTGCTCTGATAGCCTTGAAGGCTGAGAGCGTAGAGGTCTACGGAGATTCGATGCTGGTGATCCGACAGATACAGGGAGAATGGGAATTGAAGGAAGAACAGTTGAAACCTTACTTTTTTCACCTCAGAAAGTTGGCATAGGCTATCCCCGATTGTAAGTTTCAGCACTTGCCGTGAGAAGAGAATCAGATGGCAGATGCATTGGCTACACTTGCAGCGACTTGGGAAAATCCAGAGAAGTTAGTGATGAGGCCCTTGATACTGACAACAGCAAGCAAACCGATCTATGAGACATAAAGAGTTTCGAAAGTAGAGGTTGATGATGGTAAACCTTGGTATCACGACATTCAAAGGTATCTGGAACACGGGGAACTCCCTGAGGGAGCAGGCAGAAAAGAAAGATTAGCCATTCAGAAATTAGCATCCCAGTATGTGATTTTGAAAGGGGAACTATACAAGAGGCAAGCAAACGGTATTCAGTTGAAATGTTTGAGAAAAGAAGAGGCTCAACAGGTAATGGAAGAAGTACACGCTGGGGTATGTGGTCCGCACATAAACAGGTTGAATCTGTCCCGCAAGATAGTGAGACAAGGTTTTTACTGGTCAACCATGGAGACAGACTGCGCAAAGATCGTAAAGCACTGTCATGATTGTCAAGCACACGGTAATTTGAATCATTTGCTGCACACAAAGTTGCACCGGTTGTCAGAGCCGTGGCCTTTCTCAGCATGGGGAATTGATATGATTGGAGAGATTCGACCGAATGCATCGAATGAGCATCACTTCATAGTAGTGGCAGTAGATTATTTCTCAAAGTGGGTGGAAGCCGAGTCATTCCGCAAGTTACAGCGAAGCAGATGGCAAAGTTTATAGCTCGGAATCTCATTTGTTGATATGGTATGCTGCACCATCTAGTTACAGATAACAGAGTTCAGTTTCAGGGGGAAACAAAGGCAATGCTACAAAAATACGGGATAGGCCATCATAAGTCATCACCTTACAGGCCGCAAGTGAATGGGGCAGTCGAGGCAGCCAACAAGACAATAAAGACAATTTTGGCCAAGATGACAGAGAACTGCAGGGATTGGGCTGACAAACTACCGTATGCTTTGTGGGGGTACAGAACATCAGTAAGAACAGCAACAAGAGCCACACCTTACTCTTTGGTTTATGGAATGGAAGCGGTACTGCCAGTAGAAGTTGAGATACAGTCAATGAGGGTATTAGCATAGACAGGGTTACCTGAACAAGAATGGGCCGCACAGAGGTTTAATCAGTTAGCACTACTGGATGAGAAGAGAATGAGGTCTTTACATCACATGCAGTTATATCAGAAGAGACTAGCCCAAGCGTTCAACAAGAAGGTACGTCCCACCAAGATCAGAAAGGGTGATTTGGTACTTAAGCAGTCAAGGCCGTCGACGACAGATCCGAGAGGAAAGTTCAGACCTAACTGGGAAGGACCTTACATAGTGCAGAAAGTAATGGGAAATGGGGCAGTAAGACTGTCTAACTTGGAAGGTAACGAGTTCACTGAGCCGATCAACGTGGACAGATTGAAGCAATATTTTGCCTGAGAAAGAGAAGACTTGGCAGAAGACCTAACCCGACGGGATAAGGAAACTAATGCATGCATGCATACACGTAACACATTTTGGCATTCGTTTTGTGTTTGTTTTGTATTCACAGGTTTTGAAGAAGAAAAGAGAAGGCGGCAAAGACAAGCCGATCAGAAGCATCAACATACCAGCAGCAGTTTTGGGATGCGTCTCAGGGGGCGAGGCCCATATCAATACTAGCAGCAGTTCTGGGGATGCGTTCCGGGGCTGAGGCCCACGTCAACACACATGCCAGTTGCAGTTATTGAGATACGTCCTAGGATCGAGGTCCACTGCATCATCAGTTTTGGGATACGTTCCGGGGTCGAGGCCCACCTTTTGTCAGTAGTATTGGGATGCGTCCCAGGGTCGAGGCCCCCGTTGTCGGTTACAGCTATTGGGATGCGTCCCAGGATCAAGGTCCACTGCATCATCATTTTTGGGATGCGTCCCGGGGTCGAGGCCCACCTTTTGTCAGCGGTATTGGGATGCGTCCCAGGGTCGAGGCCCCCGTTGTCGGTTGCAGCTATTGGGATGCGTCCCAAGATTGAGGTCCACTGCATCATCATTTTCGGGATGTGTCCCAGGGTCGAGGCCTATATTTTGTCAGTGGTATTGGGATGCGTCCCAGGATCGAGGCCCCCGTTGTCGGTTGCAGCTATTGGGATGCGTCCCAGGATCGAGGTCCACTGCATCATCATTTTTAGGATGCGTCCCAGGGTCGAGGCCCATATTTTGTCAGCGGTATTGGGATGCGTCCTAGGGTCGAGGCCCCCGTTGTCGGTTGTAGCTATTGGGATGCGTCCCAAGATCGAGGTCCACTGTATCATCATTTTCGGGAACCGTCCCAGGGTCGAGGTCCACTGCATCATCATTTTTGGGATGCGTCCCGGGGTCGAGGCCCATCTTTTGTCAGCGGTATTGGGATGCGTCCCAGGGTCGAGGCCCCCGTTGTCGGTTGCAGCTATTGGGATGCGTCCCAAGATTGAGGTCCACTGCATCATCATTTTCGGGATGTGTCCCAGGGTCGAGGCCTATATTTTTTCAGTGGTATTGGGATGCGTCCCAGGATCGAGGCCCCCGTTGTCGGTTGCAGCTATTGGGATGCGTCCCAGGATCGAGGTCCACTGCATCATCATTTTTGGGATGCGTCCCAGGGTCGAGGCCCATATTTTGTCAGCGGTATTGGGATGCGTCCTAGGGTCGAGGCCCCCGTTGTCGGTTGTAGCTATTGGGATGCGTCCCAAGATCGAGGTCCATTGTATCATCATTTTCGGGATGCGTCCCAGGGTCGAGGCCCACATTTTGTCAGCGGTATTGGGATGCGTCCCAGGGTCGAGGTCCCCGTTGTCGGTTGCAGCTATTGGGATGCGTCCCAGGATTGAGGTCTACTGCATCATCAACTCAGTTCGAGACAGCTGGCGAGCCAGGTAAGTGAAAAAGCATTGCATAACTTTGATAGGATTGTCACTATTACACATTACACAAGTCCCATCAAAGTGGGGGCGACTGTAGGCACTGTATTTTTGCATATAAGTCCTTATGATGAGTCTCATTTGGAGGTATTACCTTTTAAGTCGCGGAAGTCACGGGAAACAGACGACGGAAGGGGAAATTCAGAATAAGTATGTCATCAGATTCATTTCACAAGTTCACTATTTTTCGTTCGTGCTGCGTTCGTGACCACGTTCGAACGTCAAGCAGATTGCGGGCGTTCATGTAGCGTTCGAATTGGCGTTCGAACGGCGTCAGCATTTCTGGTTTTGCTGCTAGCCTCACACCCAAGCCCAATTAGCCCACCAAAGCCCATAAAACACATCCAAATTAATAAAATGCATATTTAACACATGGGGATTAAATAAAATCATAAAAATCATATACCAAATTAAAATAAAGTCATGCCTAATTAAAATCAATCAAGATTATTATATTCCTAACTAAACAAATATCATGCCTAAACAAAACAAATTAAATATATGAACTTCCTAATTAAGCATAATCTTGTCTCCAATCAATCTTTGGTTTTCCTTGTTTAACACTAAATTATATCCTCATTTAATGCACAAATCCCTTCCTTGTCAAGCAAGTATTCACCCATCTCCTTTATCTATAAAAGAGACCCAAAACCAAGACACTCCCACATCTCTCATTCACGCCCAATACACAAAAACAACAAGAAGCAATTCTCTTCTCCTTTCTCTAGCATTCACGCCTAACCCTAAGCAAAAAAAAAAAACAGTCCCCATTGCAGAGAATATCAAGCAAAAAACAGTCCCCACTGCCGCACAAACCACCGAATACACAGCCCTCCACAGCCCCTCTAAACACCGAAACAGCAGCCCCAAATCTGTCCTTATACCACCGAAAAACTGCACTATTTCACAGCCTAAAACAGTCACGTTATTACCAAAAATCACACTAAAAGAACAGCAGCCCAAACAGATTAAAACATGCCCTAAATCACCTAAAACTGTAACTAAAAAAAAACTACACTTTTAATCCCTAAAACAGTAACTAAAACTACACCTTAAACCTTCAAAAAAACATCCAAAACAGTAGCCTAAAACACCAAAAGCAGTGACCAAAATACAGCAGTAAAATAGCAGCGAAACGGAGTCAAAATAGTAGCTTGAGCAGTGACACAGAGAGGAAAGACGTAAACCGGAAAAGTTGAGGAGCTTTAACCCTTCCGATCACCGTGAAAGGCGAATCCAAGAGTCGACGAAAAAGGTTAGACCTGAGGGCACTTTTCACATCGATTTTTATTCATATTTTTACTGTTTATTGAATCTTATTTACATGATTATTATGGAGTGATGCATGTTGTGGCCCTTGAATAGATAGAAAATACATGTATTGTGAAATGGTGTATGTTGTGGCCCTTGATTAAAACGGAATGTGTCGCCTCTTGTGGTATATAGGATGGAAACTCGAACATAAATTTCATAGCCGATTCTGAATGGACGGTAGTATGATATGTACTCGGGATACAACTCCACGTACCATTTGAGTATACGGCACATATCTTATTTCATGTTATCTTGATTTGTTTACTATCCGATATTTAAATTCTGCATGTTATTTGTTTGTGTAATAATGAGACAAAGCGCATGGGCTTAGTAAGTTGGATTAAAGGTCCTCCATTTCGAGGGGTTAAAATCCTTTACCACGATGCTTTGCCGCACCGGATGACGTATATTCGGTTAAATGTAAGATGTGTTTAATCGGGTATACAAAGTCCGATATCGTTGTCCCTTTTTTATGCATTATGAGATAAAGCGCATGGGCTTAGGAAGTTGGATTAAAGGTCCTCCGTTTCGATGGGTTAAAATCCTTTACCACGATGCTTCACCGCGCCGGATGACGTATATTCGGTTGAATGTAAGATGTGTTCAATCGGGTATACAAAGTCTGATATCGTTGTCTTTATTTTTATATGCATTATGTTATTAGCGTATGGGCTTAGTAAGTTGGATTAAAGGTCCTCCATTTCGAGGGGTTAAAATCCTTTACCACGATGTTTCGCCGCGCCGGATGATGTATATTCAGTTGAATGTGAGATGTGTTCAATCGGGTTTACAAAGTCCGATATCATTGTCCTTTTTTTATGCATTATGTTATTAGCGCATGAGCTTAGTAAGTTGGATTAAAGGTCCTCTATGTCGAGAGGTTAAAATTCTTTACCACGATGCTTTGCCGCGCCTTGTAGCCCGTTATTATTTGTTAGGTGTCATCTATTCACTTGTTCACGTATGTGTCATGTTGTTTACTGTTTTTTTAGGTCACTGTTGTAACCCCGTTCGAACGCATTTATGAACACTATACGAACACGAACCTTCTATTTATCATTCGAAATCGTTTACTAATGCTACTCGAACGCGCACGTATTTCCTTTGTTTTATCATGCATTAGGTCTGGTCCCGTTCGAATGCGTTCTCAAACGTTATATGAACGGGAACCTTCTATTTACCGTTCGAATACGTTTACGAACGCTACTCGAACGCGAATGCGTTTTGTTTCATCAGGTATTGTCCCGTTCGAACGCGTTCTCAAACATTATACGAACGCAAACCTTCTATTTACCGTTCGAACGCGTTTTCAAACGGTACACGAATGTGCATACACTGAACTGAGTCATTTTCATCACATGTCATGCATAATTATTTCTTAGGTGATTTCTCTTGTATCATGTAATCAATCATACTATTTGCATCCCTGCATTTATCTATTTAATGTGTTCATGAGATGGTATTCAAGCATGATTAGTCATTTATTTTGCGTTTGGAATTTGTATTATGTCTAGGTTGTTCTTTGTTTTCCGCATTATATGATCGAAGTATATTCATGAGATTGCCGTGTGTTATTGCATGTTCGCCGTTATTCTAATTTGCTTTCATGCGTGATTGTACAATTATTATCTACTGGCATGCCTATGATCAAATGTAATGTTCTTATGACATTGCATGCTAGCCGTATTTATCTTTATGCATGCAAATTTGGACATAGATTATATGCAAATAGGTTGTATGCAAATTGGGACATAGATTATATGCAAATAGGTTGTATGCAAATTCGGACATAGGTTATATTAGGGGTGAGCAAAACCGGTTTCGGTTCCGGTTCCGCATGGAACCGGAACCTACCCGGAAAAATTCGGTTTCGCACTAAGTGGAACCGGAACCTACCCAATTAAACAGGGTACCCTATTATTCGGTTCCAATCCGGTTCCGGTCCGGTTCCGAATTACCCTATCATGATATTAGAATTAGTACGTACTCTCCCACCTCTTATTTGCACACCATCGAAGACTGAGGTGTGTTTGTTTTAATTGTTTGTCATTAGACCATTTGCTGACAAAAACCAACACAGAAAAATATATATATATATATATATATAATTCAAGATAACTAATCTAATCTAATATTTGCTTGCTTTGGTGGTGGAATGCCTCGGCCTTTCTTATAATATTATATTTGTTAACCTTCCCACTCATGGACAGCAAAAGCATATGAGTTATTATTAGTTGAGTTGAGTTGTTTTCTTTTCTTTTCTTTTCTTATACAGGAGGAACAATTCTCTCTACTACCTTTGCTCTCGTATATTGCCTACTGCTACCACTACCACCGCATTTTCTTGCTGCTACTGACCTTTGTGTTTCCCACCTTACACAACCAACTGTTAAGACGAGCTGTAGGCAGCCTTGAACACCATTTTTCATAAGTATCAAGAACCTGGCTCATAATAGCTATCATGCCCCTTCCTTCTAATGCTGAAGTGAACACAACAGGTATCCGATGGTGTGTAAAAAAAAAAAAAAACCGGTTCCGGTTCCGATCATTTTGGAACCGGAACCTACCCGGATAAAATCGGTTCCTTCATTTTTGGAACCGGAACCTACCCGATTACAACCGGTTCCGGTTCCAAACCCGGAAAATCGGTCCGGTTCCGGGTAGACCCGGAATCGTTGCTCACCCCTAGGTTATATGCAAACTTAGATATGAGCCTTGTACTTATACATGTGAACTTAGGAGTAAATTATCCTTGGAAATAAATGTTGCTTAAGCTTGGTTAAATTATTGCACAAATCATTTCATTACAAGTGGCATAAGTAAGGGACCATTCTGAACCCAACGGTTTGAGGTCTTCCCTTGCGAGGGGTGAGTGCGGCCTTAAATATTTATCCCGGTTCACACCGGGTGACGACTCCATCATTATCCGGTTTAGTCCCCCGTGGGCTACTCCATACTCCCAACTGGGCCGCGAGCCCGGAACAACATGCGTCGCTCAGTTTATGTGTCCCACATGCGCGTTGTGGGAGCATAACGGCATAGTTCTCATATATTTGGGTATTGGATACTCATGCAAGTGTAATAGGAGGTTGTTTTTACCGATGGTACAGAAACAGCATCGCTTTGGATAGACCCCTCGGAATTCCATTGGTAGTATGACTATGTGTCTATGGAAGTCCGAATCAGGGTAGTTGTATTTGGTCTTAACCTGAGACTTGCACCGCTAATACTTGCGACAATCAAAATACTTTGGTTTTGGTCGTCCAGGGCTTTAACAAGTTCTGTGTACGCCTCTTCTAGGTATATTGAGAATCGTAGTGTATTGGGTGTGATGTCAAGACAGAAGTATCACTCCAGTCATAGTGGAGATGATGATCACGTAGGATACGGATTTGGTGCTCTTTTATGCTGCAGCTATCGGGATATTATGACTAGGTCATGTTTACTGCAGCTATCGGGATATTATGACTAGGTCATGTTTATCTAATTATAGAGACTAGTTACCAGAGATCTGATATGTGCTTCATACGGGGCAGACACAATTCCAGCCTCAGGCCTTGCACGTGACATCCGATACTGGATCATAATACGCAATACTACGTATACTACGCCTGATATAGATCACATATCCCTTTAAGAATATTTCTGGAGAATTGGGTAGGCACGGTGCTTTGCTAGAAGCCAACCATGTCCTGTAAATTGGTAAAAGCGTAGTACTAAGTACGTACGTGTTCGGATAGTCCGACGATCGGATTTACTGCCGATATATCCGGGGATCTCATGGGTCGCTTCCCGAAGATTCACTGATGACGTATGATTCGCACTTTATTAATGTGAGATTAATTAATAAGAGAGAGAAAATTAATATGGGATTAATTACGGAGATATTTTATCTGGGATAAAATATTATATAAAGAGAGAGAACGATTAATTTGGAATTAATCGATTAAATAATATATTCGATATATTATACGAAATTGGATTTCGATGCGGAATTAAAATTAGATTTTAATTCGGGTAAACGAGTTAATTTAGAATTAATTCGTTAGCGATGTGAATAGTAATTTCGCTAGGCAAAGTTATTTAATTAAATTTGATTTAATTACGTCGCAACAGAAAATTCGTTAATTCGGAATTAGCGAACCCGAGCCCGGGAGTGTTTGCAGGCCCATTCGCATTTCGAATTCAAGTGCGGCCCACAAGTCACATCGAGCGTCATATCACTAGTCAATCAAGTGATGGAAGTCACATCATTTTGAGTGAAGTGATGCTTGTCATCATTGATTGATATGAATAGTGACATGAGTGGTTGAAGGCATTTATTGCCATTTTGGCTCCAAATTTTGTTGACTTTTTGAAAGGCTTTTCCAAATTTTTTGTATATGTTTTATTTGATTTTAGAATCAAACAACCAACACACACAACTCCATCTCTCCTCCTCTCTCTCCACTCTCTCGGCCTTTGGCCAAATTTATTCTTTATTTTTGGCAAATGCCGAGAACAAGATGAAGAACAAGGGAAAGATTTGTGGCAAATTTTTAAGAGTGCTAGCACACATTAGGATTCTTAGGAAGGTGATAGGGAAACCCACCCGTGGGCATGGAATGCACACCCAAGCTTGGAGCTTGGCCGAACAAATGGAGCACAAAAGAGGACTCAATGCCGAGAACCTTGGAGGAAAAAGCTTGAAGATTTTTTTTTGTTCCTCGCATCGCAAAAGCCGATCAATGTAAGTATGATTCCGCCATACCTCTTTGAGTATTCACACATGTTTCTATGCTTGAATTGATCTTGGGACTAATCTAGAAACCCAACAATGGTATCAGAGCCATTTTGAGCATGAAATTGAAATTAGGGTAAAATTGGGTAAAAATGATTTGAGCATGTTTTGATGAAATTGATTGTTGATATATGCTTGAATGATTATAACATGGTGTTATGCATGATCAAATTTATGAAAATTGGATTGGATCAATTTTTCCCCAAATTTGAGGCTTGGCCGAATCTTGGATGCTTGCCCTAAGTCATGGTGATTTTTGATTTTGATCATTGGATGAGTTGAAATAATTTTGGAAATGTTGATTTAGGATTTAATTGGATTGAATTCGGAATCGGACGTGAAAAACCCTAAAATTCCATGGTAAAAGTGGTACATAAATATGTACTGGTGTGCAGAATCTGCTGATAAGCAGGATACTGACTTCAGTTGAGATTTACCTGCGAGTTAGAAACGGGACGAGAGTCACTGTTTTAACCGTAGACACTTAAGTTTAGGAACTACCCTTTGGGTATGTACTTGAATTAGGAAACTGTTACAATGTAACTAGTTTGACTAGAAAAATTATCTTTATATCAGGGTTTAACCCGTTGCAGGTATACCTTTATATTCTAGAACACTAAAGTGTTTTATTTTATAAAGATGATATTGAGATAAACACATTAGATGTGAATAACAGTATTTATATTTTGAATATAAATAAATCTCAAACGTATAACATGACAAACAAATAGCTCAAACTGAGTAAATCAGTTGAGACTTATAAGTGGCATTATTGTCTGGGACACAATTAACAAGACTCGTATATCCACACTTTCGAAGAGTGGGTACTATGACGGATTTGATTCTATTCAAATAAAGTCTACGAATCTAGTTTATTGGGCAAAGTGCCTAAAACACCTTTTACTTGGTAAAAGTGCAAGTGCCACCGATCTGTTAGCCCTCGTTCATAGTGACGTAAGTGGGCCCATGTCTAGCTAGGCTAGAGGTGGATATGAACACTTCATAACCTTTACAGATGTGGCATCACGTTATGGTTATGTGTTTCTTTTGAAACACAAATCGAAAACTTTTAGAGTTTCGACACGAAGTAGACAAACAGATTGGCTAAAGTATTAAAACATCATGATTGGACCATGATGAAAATACTTAAGCAATAAGTTTCTCAAATACTTGAAAGAGTATAGTATTCTTTCAATGAGGACTCCTCCCGGAACACGTCAGTTTGACGGTGTGTCTGAACGGAGAAACCGAATTTTGTTGGACATGATTAGGTTAATCATGAGTCGCTCTGAGCTACCATTTCCTTCAACGGATAAGCATTAACAGTGCAAAACTTATTTTGAATAAGGTTCCATAAAATCTATTTGACAGACTTCATATTAGATATGAACAGAAAAGAAACTGGGTTTTCTCATTCCTGATGATTTGGGTATGCTAGGCATATGTTTGGATGATACCAAACTAAAACCCAAATTGGATAAGTGCCTAAATTGTAGGTTATCCTAGGGAAACCAAAGTATAGTACTTATACAACTCACAAGAGAATAATTTAATTGTTGCTCACCATGCGGTTTTCCTAAAAGGAATACCTATATGCAGTGGTAAGTGGGAGGAAAGTAAAACTCGATGAAAATCAGAGTAATACTATTCCAGGCACCGATTACTTAATGGAACACAAATATTTCATCAAGGATGAAACTATACCAATAATCTTCGAATACACAAGAACCGCGTAGGTCGGAGAGAGTCAGAAAACAACCTGGGGTATGGGTTTCTGATCTCACCTTGAAAAGATGTCAATCTTATTGAGGAAGACAAACTGACTACGTATGAGGAAGTGATACAAGGTATTGACTCCCTATTATGGCAAAGTTCCATGAAGTCCGAAATGGATTCCATGTATACCAACCAAGTTTAGACACTGGTTGATGTACCGGAAGGCATTGTGCCTATTGGTACTATATAAGTCTTCAAGGAAGACATACATGGAAGGCAACATACCAATGTACTAAGCTGGGCTTGTAGCGAAAATGTATCATTATCAACATTGTGTTGATTACGAAGAAACCTTTTACTCGTTGCCATGGTAAATCCATTTGGATAATGCTTGCTTATGCTGCATGTTTCATTTATGAAATATGGCAGCTGAATGCCAAAACCGTTTTCCTTAACGGAAACCTTTTGGAGGATGTTTACAACATCCTGACGGTTTTGTCGTACCAAAAGAAGCAAACAAGGTGTGCGAGTTAATTCGATCCATTTATGGATTGAAGCAAGCATTGTGTTCTTGGAACTGTCGTTTTGATGTAATCATAATGGTTTATGATTTTATTCAAAATGAAAATGATTCTTGTGTATATAAGGAGGTTAGTGGGAGCGCACTGACAATGATTATCCTAAGTAATGATGACATATCATTTCTTGGAAATGATATTCCCATAATACAGTCGGTGAAAGCTTGGCTTTCATGAAAATTCTCCGTAGAATTCTTTGGAGAGACAACCTTTATTCTAGGAATAATGATCTATTGGGATAGATCTAAAAGTTGTTGGCACTCTCCGAGAACTCGTACATTGAATAAATGTACGCGACCTGGTGTCTCATATGTTTTGAGCATATGTAGTCACAATCAGGCCAATCCAAGTGATAGTCACTGGATTGATGTTAAGAACATCCTTTAGTATCTTATATTAACTAAGGATGCTTTCTTATACTATGGAGAATGAGAACTTGAAGTGACTGGGTTCACTGCTGTAAGTTTCCTAACCGATAAAAACGATTATAAGTCGTAATAAAGGTACTATATAAAGTTTGAATAATGGAACAATGAGCTGGAAATCTTCCATGCAAGATACTGTTGCCGAATAAACAACACAAGCAGGTTATAGCTGAGGCAGCAATATAAGCCATTTGGGTCGATAATAATCCTAATTAGATTATGAATAGTTCTGTTAGCAGCTGAGCTAGGCTACAGCACAGGCTAAAGAATTAAAGGTCTCATCAACCATCCAGATATATACTTCAATTTCATCTAATTCGTTCGGATCATACATCATGGCGATGTGATGATCGAATAAATCGCATCAGATGATAACCATGCAAATCCGCTGACGAAAGCATTTTTCTCAGCAGAAGTTTGAGCGAACCGTACATAGTTCGGGTGTAGGACACTTGAGTGATTGGCTATAGGCCAAGTGGGAGATTGTTGGACAATTATGACCCATAGCATCACTATTTGTACAGATCATGGTGTTGTTGTACAAATTAACTATGTGACAAATGAAATTGCCCTTTTATCATTTTTAATTAGATTACCAAGATATATAAATGATAGAAGGTCCATATGATTAGTTGCGGATTGAGAAGATATGAGATAGTATCAATCCATGAAGGTTTAATCATTAAATATCCCTAGTCAGAGTATTATCGAGATTGGACATCGATAATGCGTAAAAGACTAGTATTACACTTGTGCGCGTTGTGGGAGCATAACGACATAGTTCTCATATATTTGGGTATTGGATACTCATGCAAGTGTAATAGGAGGTTGTGTTTACCGATGGTATGGAAACAGCTTCGCTCTGGATAGACCCCTCGGAATTCCATTGGTAGTAAGACTATGTGTCTATGGAAGTCCGAATCAGGGTAGGTGTATTTGGTGTTAACCTGAGACTTGCACCGCTAATACTTGCGACAATCAATATATTTTGGTTTTGGTTGTCCAGGGCTTTAACAGGTTATGTGTACGCCTCTTCTGGGTATATTGAGAATCGTAGTGTATTGGGTGTGATATCAAGACAGAAGTATCACTCCAGTCATAATGGAGATGATGATCACGTAGGATACGGAACTGGTACTCTTTTATGCTGCAGCTATCGGGATATTATGACTAGGTCATGTTTATCCGATTATAGAGGCTAGTTACCAGAGATCCGATATGTGCTTCGTATGGGGCAGACACAATTCCAGCCCCAGGCCTTGCACGTGACAGCCGATACTAGATCGTAATACGCAATACTATATATACTACGCCTGATATAGATTACATATTCCTTTAAGAATATTTCTGGAGAATTGGGTAGGCACGGTGCTTTGCTAGAAGCCAACCATGTCTTGTAAATCGGTAAAAGCGTAGTACTAGGTACGTACGTGTTCGGATAGTCCGACGACCGGATTTACTGCCAACATATCTGGGGATCTCATGGGTCGCTTCCCGAAGATTCACCGATGACGTATGACTCGCACTTTATTAACCTGGGATTAATTAATAAGAGAGAAAATTAATCTGGGATTAATTACGGAGATATTTTATCTGGGATAAAATATTATTTAAAGAGAGAGAACAATTAATTTGGAATTAATCGATAAAATAATATATTCGATATATTATACGAAATTGGATTTCGACGCGGAATTAAAATTAGATTTTAATTCGGGCAAACGAGTTAATTTAGAATTAATTTGTTAGCGATGTGAATAGTAATTTCACTAGGCAAAATATTTAATTAAATTTGATTTAATTACGTCGCAACGGAAAATTCGTTAATTCGGAATTAGCGAACCCGAGCCCGGGAGTGTTTGCGGGCCCACTCGCATTTCGAATTCAAGTGCGGCCCACAAGTCACATCGAGCGTCATATCACTAGTCAATCAAGTGATGAAAGTCACATCACTTTGAGTGAAGTGATGCTTGTCATCATTTATTGATGTGAATAGTGACATGAGTGGTTGGAGGCATTTATTGCCATTTTGGCTCCAAATTTTGTTGACTTTTTGAAAGGCTTTTACAAAATTTTGGTATATGTTTTATTTGATTTTAGAAATCAAACAACCAACACACACAACTCCATCTCTCCTCTCTCGGCCTTGGGCCAAATTTCTTCTTTATTTTTGGAAAATGCCGAGAACAAGATGAAGAACAAGGGAAAGATTTGTGGCAAATGTTTCCGAGTGCTAGCACACATTAGGAGTCTTACGAAGTTGATAGGGAAACCCACCCGTGGGCATGGAATGCACACCCAAGCTTGGAGCTTGGCCGAACAAATGGAGCACAAAAAAGGAGTCAATGCCGAGAACCTTGGAGGAAAAAGCTTGAAGATTATTTTGTTGTTCCTCGCATCGTAAAAGCCGATCAATGTAAGTATGATTCTGCCATACCTATTTGAGTATTCACACATGTTTCTATGCTTGAATTGATCTTGGGACTAATCTAGAAACCCAACAAGAGCAACATTTATAAATAATATTGATTATTTATAAAGTCGTTTAAAGGTTAAACGAATAATAAATGTGTAGGGACCCGATAGTCATTTCCTTAATTTTTGTATATTTACATTTAATGTTAGATTAATTCAAATACACATAAATTAATTGTCAAATTGAGATATTTGACTAATATCATAAATATATATATGTATTTAATATTAATGTAAATATAATACATATATTTAATATATTTATATTTAATTAATTAATTAATTATTTAATTTTTAAATGATTAATTAATTAAAGTATGAATATTTTAAGTTATGATATTTTATTTAATGACTTAGTTGCAATTTTTGACTTGTTTGAATTATTCATTAAAGTGTAATGATCATTTTAACCAAGTGGACAAGTTGTAATTAAATGAAACAAAAAACAAAATATCATGATATTTTTGTTATACACAATTTTCGGCCAAGGCTAGGAAATGGAGTCTAAATTTTTTTGTTTTCATTTAGGGTTTGATAACCTAAAAGACTTTATCAAAAACTCCATTAAAGGAAAGCAAAGAAGCTTGAGAGAAAGAAAAGGAAAAATCAAAGAAAGCTTGGATTTAAGTAAGTATTTCCAACTTACCATTAGAGAGAAAAATGTTCCTCTTGTTCTTGGCAACATCTTTTGGTGTTCTTAATTTTTTCTATTTTTTATTCTTTGTACTTTTGGTGGATGAAAGTTTGATAAAGGGGTTGAGCATGTATAAAGTTGATAGAATGTTACTAATGAACTAGTAAGCATTCTTTTCATGGTCTTAGAACCTTGTTGCTAATCTAGAATTGTTGACCCACTCTTAAATGACCTAGATTTTTTCTATAGTTGTTTCATTGTGGTGAGGCTTGATTGTAATGGAAGAAACATGATTGAAGTATTGGATTTAATAAATTTGGTCTAATTTGTCCAATTTGAAGAAATTCAAAAATTATGGTTTAAGACCACTTCCAAATTTGGGGCTTTTCATTTATATGGTGCATTTGGATGTGTATATGATACTTATTAAATATTATGTTGATTAGATTTTATTTGGATGTGTTTTGAACACTGAAAATGAAAAATGCACACTTTGGTGCCTAATAGAGGCTCTCGGCTTTGGGGTTTATTTTTGGAAATTTTTTTTGCAAATTGTATTATGACATTTGGGAGATGTTAGATTCATCTTAGAAATGATTTAGAATCATTCAAAATTGTTTTGAACAATTTCAGACTAAAATGAACAAAATTCAAAGTATAGGGGTAATTCGGTAATTATATAAAATTTGATTTCTTGTGTAATATTTCATAATTTGATAATTGGAAAATTAAATAAATAAGTTTATTTAATTGATCTGAGAAAAATTTTTGAAATCGGAAAATTTTGATTTTCCACTATTCCGCTGCGATATCGAATTTCCACTATAAATCCCCTTCAATACCTACATGTCTATACGAGTCTCCCCAGACTCATGATTCATTGGGATAAACTATCGGACCAAGTCTCGATATACAACGTGTACTGGTCTCAGCGAATTTTACTAACCGACCCGTGTTAGTAAAGTTTGACCAGGAACTTTATTTGATAATATACTTCTAGTAGTGTCACTTCCCAATGTCAATTACAAACTACTTTGTAACTGCCCACTACAAAATATATTATCGGGTATTTGTCTAATATATACATATCACTAAATCATATTTAATTTCAATGTAATCGTAATTAGATCGAATATGTATATAAAAGCATGAAGTATTACCATAAATAAGTAATATTATGGAAAAATGAATTGTTCGTATTCATGAATCGGACATGAATACGATCCAGATTGACACTCTGAGCACCAACCCTAACACTAGGAACACTGGAAGATGAAAAACATGAGGAAAGACCCAAATTGGAGTTAAAGACTTTGCCAGAAGGACTGAAGTATGCATTTCTTGGATATATACAAACTTACCCTGTGGTAATTTCTTCTTCCCTCACAAACAATCAAGAAGGTAAGTTGTTAAATATATTAAAAGAACATAAACTGGCAATTGGATGGACTTTAAAAGACATAAAATTCATTAATCCATGGATCTGCACACACAGAATACATTTAGAAGATAATGTTATGACATATCGTCAATCCCAAAGAAGATTAACCCTCACATGAAAGAAGTGGTAAAAACAGAAGTCCTTAAACTTCTTGATGTCGGTATTATCTACCATATTTCCGATAGTAAGTGGGTAAGTCCTACACAAGTTGTACTTAAAAGTCTGGAATAAATGTCGTAGAAAATGATAAAGGAGAATTAATTCCAACTCACATCCCATGTAGTTGGCGTATGTGCATTGATTATACAAAACTAAATGACGTAACTAGAAAAGATCATTTTCTTTTACCATTGCTTGACCAAATTTTGGAAAAAGTAGCAGGACATCCATATTATTATTTTCCTGATGGTTATTCGGATTATTATCAAATTCTCATTGCTTTATAAGACCAGGAAAAAACCACATTTACATATGTCTCTTTGGAACATTTGCATTTAAGAAAATGCCTTTTGGATTTTGTAATGCACCAGCAACATTCCAACGATGCATGTTAAGCATATTTAGTGACATGGTTAAACATTGTTTAGAGGTCTTTATGGATGATATAACTATTTTTGGGAATTCATTTGATAATTGCTTGAATAATTTGGAAAATATTTTGAAAAGGTGTGAAGAAAAATGACTTATGTTAAAACTGAGAAAAATGTCATTTAATGACTAATTCAGGAATCGTTTTGGGTCACATTGTGTCATCTAAAGGTATTGAGGATGATAAGGCAAAAATAAAGGTAATCTTTAAATTTCCACCACCAAAAATAGTCAGGGAAATCCGTTCTTTCTTAGGATGTACAAGATTTTATAAGAGGTTCATAAAAAACTTTAGTACCATAATCAGACCCTTGTGTAACCTCCCATTAAAAGATGAAACATTTGAATGGATAAAAGAATATTAAAAATCATTTGAAAAGATCATTAGTCTTTTGACTTCTGCTCCTATCATGCAATCCTCTGATTGGTATTTGCCTTTTGAGCTAATGTGTGATGCCAGTGATTATGCAGTTAGCGCAGTGTTAGGACAAAAAAATGAAGATAAGCCGCATGTAATTTATTACGCAAGTAGAACTTTAAACAGTGCACAAATGAATTACACTACCATAAAAAAAGAACTGTTTGCTGTAATATTTGTATTGGATAAATTTCGATCATATTTAATTGGTTATTCAACCGTTGCTTATTCTGATCATGCTGGTATTAGATATTTGATGTCTAAACAAGATGCAAAGCCAAGATTACTACAGTGGATTTTGTTGCTTCAAGAATTCAATCTCACCATCAAGGATAAGAAACAAGCAAAGAATATGGTTACAGATCATTTATCGAGACTCACAAATGAGTCATCAATTGATATAACTCCTATCAATGACTCTTTCCCTGATGAATTTTTATTTTCTGTAAATACAATGCCTTAGTATGCTAATATTTTCAATTTTCTTGCAACAGGAAAAATACCTCCAGATTGGAGCCATCAAGACAAGAAGAAATTTTTGACCGAAGTCAAAAGATTCTACTGGGACGATCCATATCTGTTCAAGTATTACCCTGATCAAATTTTTTGACGATGTATACCGGACAGTGATATAAGTGGTGTTATTCAGTTTGTCATTGAGAAGCATGTGAAGGTCACTTCTCATCAAAGAAAATCGCTACAAAAATCTTGCAGTGTGGATTTTATTGGCCCACCATTTTTAACGATACCCATGCTTTTTGCAAAACTTGTGAAAATTGTCAAAAGTTGGGATCCATTTCAAAAAAAAAAACATGATGCCTTTAAATCATTTCCTTGTCATCGAAATTTTGATTGTTGGGGGATAGATTTCATGGGTTCATTCCACCATCATTTGGATTTTTATATATTTTATTTGCAGTTTATTATGTCTCAAAATGGGTTGAGGCAATTCTTTATTGAAACAATAATCACAAAAATGTGATTAAATTTTTAAGAGAAAATGTTTTAAGTCGATTTGGAATCTCTCGGGCCATTATAAGTGATAGAGATAAACATTTTTGTAACATGGCTTTTGAGTTGATGAGTGGTAAATCTATCACTATTTCCCACTTATTTAACCTAATATTTTGTATAGTTTCTTGAGTTTTGTGAATATTTTGATGTGTTTTGTGTTATTTTGTAGATAAATCAAGTTTCAGGACACTCTTGAGGTGATTTGGCCAAAACAGTGAAAATTGGACGAAAAAGGGCATTTTTGGTAATTTGCCGCCTCGCGACGCCTAACGTACGCCGAACAGTGCTAACGTGCGATGGGTCCATAAATAAGAATCTGAGAAAATTTGACTTTGCTAAAGTGCGTCGTGCCACGTGTCACCATCACAGCCAATCTGCTAACGTGCGTCGTGCCACGTGTCATCATCCTACGGTGCCGACAGTCACTATCGCCATATGTCGCCACGTGTTACTCCACGTCATTTCTACGTCATCGTCCACATCACCAGGTTGATCGAGTCAAACTGCCACGTCACTGCCACGTCATTATCAGCCAATCATAGTGTGCCACGTGTCGCGATTTTATGGTGCCGACAGTCAAATTGCCACGTGTCGCCACATCAGTGCCACGTCAGCAACAATTATTGGCTCTCTTATCCCTATCTGACATGTGGCGGATAAGAATCTGACCCGACCAATCAGAAGCCGCCACTTGTCACAATAATTGAGTCCCAACCACCTTGCCACGTGTCACCTTATCACCTTATCCAGAATCTGCAGCCGATGAACCAGAGCGTGCCACGTCGACAAAATGGGCGTCGCGACGCGCGACCCCTATTGACGCCTATAAATAGAGCGCAAAATTCCAGTTCAGATGTATCATTCTCTCTCATCTCTTTGATGTAAAGAGGGAGTTTCTCTCTCTAGTTTCTTTTAGTTTTTAGTTTGTAAATAATTTTAATTACGTTCTGTAATAATAGTAATTTACTTTCTTACTTTTTACAGTTTTTACTATTCACCATGAGGAGGTAACTTCCCCAGCTAGGATGAAAGGTAATTCTTTTACTCTTACTATTAGATTAATCTCCCTTAAATATAATATATTCACTACTTAAAATATTGACTTAATGAGGATACCGCCAGATTGGTCGGTTGGTAATTCATTTTAATCTGGTTTAAACCTGACTAATCAAGGATACCGCCAGATTGGTCGGTTGGTAATTAAATTTTCTTACCGCCTATATGGCAGGTTTATTTTGGTTCCGCCTTAATGGCTGGTTGGACTTAATTTGACTTAATCAGTATACCGCCTATATGGCTGGTTGGTAATGTTATCACAAGTTTATATATTATATTATGGGAGATATCTAAATTAGTAGTAGTAAAAGTAATTCCTTTTACCTTAGCATTTTATTTTATTGTAATTTACTTTTCAGTATTTACTTTACCGCATTTTACTTTATGTCTTTTATTTTCAAGTTTTTACTAGCCCTAGTTATGTGTTGTAACTAAATTAGTTATCTGGGGTTGTAATGACTTTTAATATCACTGGTTTATAAGGGGTTAGATTATAGTTTGGGTAATATAAAGATTTATTTATTGAGTCTTAATCTTAATACTTTTTATTAACTAGCCACTAAAAAATTGATCTGGAAAATCTAAAATGAACTAGACATAGGGATTTTAGGTTTCAGCCTTAGACTCAATAGCCCACGATCTTCCTTGAGGATAGATAACCCTTTAATAGATTTCCTTACAGGATAGACATATACCTGTCGGGCGGGGGTAGCCATAATTGGAACTTAAACTTAATGAATCCAGATAATTTGGTTGACATAGACATATGGTTCAATTGGGTTAAACTATGTATTTGTGTCTGACCATCGATAGAGGCTTACACATAATTTAGTGTTCCAGGTTAATAAATCAATATATTACCCAACTTTAAGATAACCACTTCATCTTTAAAATGATATTGGAAGAAATCACAACCCTAGATAGTTTTAATATTGAATTTTCTTAAAATCTACTTTCGAACAATTTTATTTACTTGTTTCTAAATTTAGAATCGTCACCATTTCAAATCAATCAAACAATCTGTTAGATACCAGTAATCATTTGACCTCATAAAATTAATAGCTTAGGTATTAAGTCCTCGTGGGATCTATATTTTTATACTACTTGAACGATACGTGCGCTTGCGTTATACGTGTGTGTTTACGCCGGTCATGAGTCATTACTGAAAAGTATGGAGTTACACATAAAGTTTCTACCTCATATCACCCTCAGAGAAATGGTCAAGTTGAACTAGCAAATAGGGAAATCAAATAAATTTTGGAAAAAAACGGTCAACCCAAATCGCAAAGATTGATCTTTTCGACTGACTGATGCACTTTGGGCATACCAAACAGCTTTCACAACATCTTTAGGAATGCCTCTCTATCGTCTAGTTTATGGAAAACCTTGTCATTTTCCTGTAGAACTTGAGCATAAGGCATATTGGGCTATTAAAGTATTCAATTCAAACCTTGAAAATACCAGTCATGAACATAAACTGCAATTAAATGAACTTGAAGAGTTAATGAATGATTCGTATGAAAATGCAAAAATTCTTAAAGCTAAAACTAAGGTCTTTCATGATAGTCGAATTTCATGAAAAACATTTGAAATTGGTCAAAAAGTTTTGCTTTATAATTCTCGTCTTCATTTATTTCCTGGAAAAATGAAATCCAAATGCAATGGTTCATTTATTGGGAAATACGTTTATCCATATCGAGCTATTGATATTGAGAATCCTAGGGATGGTGATGTATTTAAAGTGAATGGATAACGTCTGAAATCAATTTTGGAGTGTTCAAATTTTCAAGAATCTCTTTTCCTTTCAAACCCAGTGTACTGTGATTGATGTATTTTATTTTCTTTTCTTTTGTATTTGTCTAATTTCCATTTTTCTTGAGTTTTACAGTATTTTTTATCAAAATTTTGCACCCGGTTAAACATCGGATAACGGTACTCCGTGACTCTAAGTCGGTTCTTTCCGTTTCCTAAAATTACTTATACCCTACAATCAAGGCATGTAAGAAACTCTTGCAAAACTCCACAGACATTTTCCTTCTCTCCCTCAAAATACTCCGATAAAAATTTACAAAGCACGCACCGAAAGAATGAGGCTTCTTATGACCTATGGAATTTCTAGTGATATTAGTTGGATAATTGAAGCAAGAGTTCGCTTGGCAGATGAGTCATCTGACTCTTTCGTTTCTTACATGCCTGGTTTAGGGGAAAACACATATGCTAAGAAATGAAGAGCTAAACAGTTAGGTGTTTTTTATAAATGCGCACGATGGACGTGCAACACTCGTTGTCGTTCTTTAGGAATGGTATCTGACAATCGCGAAGATAAAATTCAATTCATTAAAGATGGCTTGAGTAAGGAGTCTTTAGATGTATATCAATGACTCTTGAGATGCAACCTAGTGGACATGTTATCGAGTAATTCGTAATTTGCATACATAATTTCAAAAAGAAAAACAACAATACAGTCTCATGAATCTGACCTTAAAAGACCATGTTTGCCAATTTATAAGAAAATTGGATGGGAAGCCTATCCTCGACCCATAGAGGGCGTTTAAGCTGTTACTGGACGTAAAACTATAGGTGTTGGACAATTATGACCCATAGCGTCACTATTTGTAAAAGACATTGTGGTTTTTGTACAAATCAACTATGTGACAATGGAAATTTCTATTTTATCATTTTGTAATTAGATTACTTGAATATATAAATGATAAAAGTCCTTATGATTAGTTACGGATTATAAGATATGAGACAGTATCAATCCTCTAAGGTTTAATCATTAAATATCCCTAGTCGTAGTATTATCGAGATTGGACATCGATAATGCGGAATAGACTAGTATTGCACTTGTGCGCGTTATGGGAGCATAACGACATAGTTCTCATATATTTAAGTATTGGATACTTATGCAAGTCTGATAGGAGGTTGTGTTTACCGATGGTACGGAAACAGCTTCGCTCTGGATAGACCCCGCGAAATCTCATTGGTAGTATGACTATGTGTCTATGGGAATCCGCATCAGGGTAGGTGTATTTGGTCTTAACCTAAGACTTGCATCACTAATACTTGCGACAATCAATACGCTTTGGTTTTGGTCGTCCAAGACTTTAACAGGTTCTATGAACGCCTCTTCTGGGTTTATTGAGAATCGTAGTGTATAGGGTGTGATGTCAAGACGGAAGTATCACTTCAGTCATATGGAGATGATCATCACGTAGGATACATAACTAGTACTCTTAAGTACTGCAGTCATCAGGATAATATGACTAGGTCATGATTATCCGATTAAAGAGACTAGTTACCAGAGATCCGATATATGCTTCATATGGGGTAGACACAATTCCAACCCCAGGCCTTGCATCTGACATCCGATACTGGATCGCAATACGCAATACTACGTATACTACGTCTGAAAAAGATTATATATTCCTTAAAGAATATTTCTGGAGAATTGGGTAGACACGGTTCTTTGCTAGAAGCCAACCATGTCTTGTAAATCGGTAGGAACGTGGTACGAGGTACGCACGTATTCGGATAGTCCGACGACCGGATTTACTGCCAACATATCCAGGGATCTCATGGGTCGCTTCCCGAAGATTTACCGATGACGTATGACTCGAACAGAATTAATCTGGGATTAATTATGAGAAAAAGAAAATTAATCTAGGATTAATTACGGAGAGAATTTTTCTGGGATAAAATTCCATTAATAGAGAGAGAACGGTTAATTTTGAATTAATCGATTAAATAATATATTCTATATATTAAATGAAATTAGATTTCATAGCGGAATTAAAATTAAATTTTAATTCGGGAAACGAATTAATTTAGAATTAATCCGCGAGCGACTTTAATAGTAATTTTGCTAGGCTTAATTATTTAATTAAATTTGATATAATTAAGTCGCAACGGAAAATTCGTTAATTCGGAATTAACGAACCGGAGCCCGGAATGTGTTTGCGGGCCCACTCGGATTTTGAATTAAAGTGGGGCCCACAAGTCACATCACCTAGTCAACTTTATCAACTTTTGGTTGATAGAAGTTGGTGGGAATTTTGGTGGCTTGTTTCTTACACAAGCTTGATGTGTGAAAGACTAATACCAAATTTTGTATTTGGTAATTTGATTTTTGGAAATCAAAAACAATTCACTCATCACTCTTTTCTCTCCCTCCTTCAACGTGAAAAGCCTCTCTCCCTCTAAAATTGTTCACTTTTGCCGTGAACTACAAAGAACAATAGGAAGAGTTTTGTTGCAAAATTCATCCTAAGCTAGCACTTAAAGAGTCTTCTAAGGTGATAGGGAAACCATTCCTATTGTGTTTGGAATCAAAGTTCATTGCTTGGAGCTACACCATTCATTCAAATAGGAGCTTGGAGCAACTTCAAAGGAGACAAAATTTTGTTCTCAACACATCCAACAGACCAATCAAAGTGAGTATAATTCCGCTATATTTCTTTGAGTATTCACACATGTTTTATGCTTAAATGATCTTGGAATTGTTCTTAGAGAACCCAACAAGAGGAAGATGTGAGCCACAATCACAACTACCACTACATATAATTTTTTTAATTGTTTTGATTTCCTTTACTTTAAATTACTGTTTTGATTTTCTTTAATTTACTATTTTGATTTCCTTCACTTTTGCTGACAGTATCTAAACTTTTTGACTTTCACGATCTATTTTATTGTTCATCTGACAATTGTCATTTTGCAGGTACTAGTGCTTTTATTACTCACCCTTTTTCAGGATCCATAAATAAATCTCGTCATTTCTCTCTTCAATCCATCAAAATAAGAGAGGGAACAAAATGGAGACAACTTCAAGAAGACGAGTCACTATTTTGTTTTATGTTGTTTTTGTTTTGTTGCTATTTTGTGTGGTAAAAAAAAAGTCTTTTGTGTTAATTTTTTTTATTTTTAAAAAAAAAAAAACTACATACAAACTAACAACAAATTTTTGACTAACCAAGTGGAATTGTTGTTCAGAGGTGGTTGTGTAAGGAGTTTTCGCTCCTGAGACACATCTCAAAATAATTCGTAACAAGTTATTTTTGTTCCTTTCTTTTTGAATCATTTAAATTTGTGAATTCTCCATAATATTTATTAAATTTGATCTTTATATGCTCATCTGACGGATATTATCAACATACACGGTAACATATAAAGATGGGTTGTAAGTGAAAATTTTGTGATATTCAATTCTCTAGTTTGCTGGAGGTAGCACCTGAAAGCAGTGGAATTTGTGTTTTTATTAAAAAAAATCTAATTATGCTCTTACTTAGTAACCGGACATCTTGCCTCAGTAAGTAGTGATTGTTCGCGTAAAACGGTAGAGCTTGAGTTTGTAAAAAAAAAATATGTGAATAAGTTCGATTTCGTAGTCTCTCTAACTTGAGCAATTAAGTCTGTAAGGGTGTTTTAACACTTAGTGCCATAAAGCCAACTGGTCTGGGAGTCACTGACCCAAAGCTCGTTACATGGGTTAAAGATAAAGCTTAAGGAAATCAGACACTTTTTTTTTTATATCTGAGATCTGAGCCATTAAGTTCGTAGGGTGTCTTAACACCTAGTATTCTAAAGCCAACTGGTTTGGGAGTCACTGTCCCAAAGCTCATTACGAGGATTGAAGATACATCATTATTTTTTTAAAAAATTATTCTTGTATTTATAAATAAACTTTCATTGTCAAATGGTGTAAACTCTAATATAATTTTAGGACAAAAATATTACTCTATTTTCAACGAGACCTGTGAATATTGTGGGCACAATAAATTGATTAATACATTGTTTTATGTATGTATGGAAGAACGGTAAAAAGTATAGGAGAATTTTTTTTATTTGATCATTTAGAAAGAAAGAAAACAATTATTAATTTGGATAAGAATTTGTATTTTTAAAGTTTTTTCGCTTAAATTACTAGGGACTAGTAATAAGCTAGTTGGGGGTGTGATGAACACTAAAAAATACATATTTATTAAAAGAAAAATTAATCATTTTGCATTTTTAGTTTCATTAACCCCCTTAATTAAGCACATTTGTTAAATAATAATTATATTTTTGTTTATTGTGATTTTTATATTTTATGTAGGAGAAATAATACTTTGGATGCATATATAGAGAAATGGACTTGATAATTAGATTTTGGAGGCCAGAAATTTAATAGGGCGTTCTAACAGTGTACAACTTCAGAAATTCCAACCATGTGCAATGTTCATATTTTGGCCATAACGTTTTACTCCGATATCGGATTTAAGGGATTCCAGTTCCAGATGAAAGAATACTCAAAGATCTACAATTTTGATGTTCACAAGAGTTTCTAATTCGGAAGTTATCAAGACCGAAATTGACGAAGAAGCCAAAATGTGTTATATGTCAAAGTCGTTGTCAAAAAAAAAAAATTTATTATATGTTGCAATCTACCCTTTGGTGGATTGCAACATCCTCCACCAAACATGACATGTTTGGTGGAGTGATTGTAGTTGCAAATTGCATTTACAATTTGTAATTGCAACGGTGAGAGGATGTTCATCACATTTTCTTTCATACTTTCTTCTGAATCTCTTGTAGAATTTGGGAGAGAGTATATTGTGTGTTTTATTTAAAAGCTTTCTTGTAATTTCTTTTTTTTAGTAATAAAATTACGTGTGTGTTTTTTCAAATTATGAGTAACTAATTACTTTTTGCTGAGGAAAATGGTGAAGCTTTTAACATGAAATTTTAGATTAATCTCACTTATATTATAATATATAAATTATAATCTAATGATTAATATTTAATTTAATTCTGAAGTAATTATTGATAAACTTTGTTACCGCCTATATGACTGGTTTTATTTATTTGGCATAATTAAGTATCTAACTGGACTTGTTATAGACAAAGTTATCACCGTCTTTATGACTGATTTTATATGTTTTGGCATAATTAATTCCTGAAATAAATTAATTGGGTAATAATGACAATTTATATATTTAAAAAATTGAGATTTCTAGATTTGAAATATTAAAAGTGGATCCCCTAACCCCATCATTTTATTTTATTATTGCCATTTAATTTAAAATTTCCAATCACTCAAACAATTCAACCTTTTAATTTTTTACTCGAATTATTATTTTATTTTACTAAATCTATTCCTTGTGGATCGACCCCGGTCTTACCATTTATTACATCGGCACTCTTATACTTGGGAGTAAAGAACTACTTTATGAGCGTGTCAGTTATGATGTTGCTCAATATATGCTTTTTAATAATATTCAATTACTAATGAGTATGAAATTAAAATATAAGAAAAAAAATACACACTGTTTTATCCGATAATATATTAGAATTTATGTTTTTCAGTTTTTTACTTGGTCCTTATTTTAATTATAATAAGAAATCTTCATTAAAAGCGAACTACATAAATAGAAATGTAAATTTATTTTCATTGACGTGGGTAATTAGCTAATAATGAGTGATTTCAGACTACTACTACCATCATTCTCTAGAAACATGGACATAAACGACAAATAAATATATAAATAAATAACGTCCAAGAAAATGAAATTGTCAAAAATAGATGGCGCCATTAAAACAAAACAAAACAAAACAAAACAAAGGTAAATGAAGAAGTTTCCTGAAATTTTATGGATAAATAAGTCTAGTGGATTTTAAAAGACTATTTAAGAATGTAATGACTTATAAGATTTTGTTACAGCTTTTTTAATCAGTATTTTTTACTTATTGGATTTTAAAAAATTTATATCATAAGAATTTAAAAGATTTGAAAGGACCACATATAATTTTTTTTTTTCCTTTTATGATTCTAATAAACCAACTTTTAATCGGATTATGAGTAATTTCTATCTAGTTCAATGAGACATTCTTTTCTTGAGCCATTCTCGTTGAGGTCACCCCTCCACTGAATTAACAATGTTATAATTTCTATCATGATTAGGTGATGATGCATCAACCATTACAACTATATTTTCTTCACAAGTTATGTTGGCGGTAATATTTCCTGGACTTAAGCAATTTATCAATATTTTACTAACAATGTAGATAACTTTACTGACCAAAATGCTTAATTATCTCAGATTATTATTTTGAGTTTCAGTGACAGAATGTCATGTCTCTGACCTAGGAATAAAAGATAACACATCGGCATCAATGATCTTAATAATTGATAAATATTTTTTTCCTTAAATTTGGGTTTTTTTTAAAAAAAAAAAAAACTACAAGTAAAAAATTAGCGAGAAAACGAGGAAAAAAACATTGTTGTGCTAAATTCTCTTTGTATATTATCATTTATCTGATTGAATAAATTCTACTTACCTCAAAGAAAATCTAGGAAATTATATTTAAATGTGATAGAATTTTCCTCCTCGAAAATGAAATTCATTAAGAAAAATGGTTGGAGGAATGACATTACCAATTGCATTTAAAAGAAAATCATATTGTTTTGTTTGAAAGAAAAAAGAAGAAATTACTAATAAGAAAGTAACTTGTTCACGAAGAGCTAACATGTATGTTCATCTTCTGTTTTCTAACAGTTAAAAAAATATTATGTAAAAAGTCACATGAGTTATGGTATGATTTTTTTATAGAGTTTGATATTTATATTTCTCACTAAAAAGTCTCACACAATCACACATATAAAAAAATCCTTCGAAATAATTATGTTTTTCAATACCATAAGACTTTCTATTACTTGTTTAAAGTCCTGATTGAATATCACTATATTTGGATACACTCTTTAAAAAAATCTTAATAGTCTTAATAGAATACCACAAGACTTAATTGAATACCACAAGACTTATTTAACCCAAAAAAATCTTTTAGAATCTCAATTGAATACACCCCCTAAATATTTTTGTTTTGAAATCTTTCAAAATCTCACCGTCAAACCACTCATTGCGGGCTTAAACGGAGTAATTAAAATCTCCGGTTGTTCCAGACTCTTACAAGAAACGTATTTTTTGGATTCGAACCCACGATCTCAATGTGAGATCATGAGTCTTACACCACCAAGACACGTTCATTGGGGACTCCACGATCTAAATATGATAATTGCATTTACCCATTAATTTTTGTGTTAACGCAGATACTCGATTTCAACTTAGTAAAACTTATGTTATGATGAATTTTTTTTATATATTTAAAAACAAAATCAAATGTGTATAAGGAAGAGTAGCATTATTTGTATTCGTGTTACTACAACATGTTGTAAGAGAAAAGTGACTAATATTACATTACCAATGGTAAAATTCAAATCTAGATTTGAGAGAAAAATTATTTGGATCTGAATATAGGTATAATTGGTACGGATCTTTGGATATTTAATATACATATATTCTTTTAAAAATTCAGATACGAAATCGCATATTGTTATATTTGAATCCGAATTTTTTACATTATATTTATATTTTTAAATTCGAATCTTGAAATATCACACCTAAATTCTAATTTTTAATTGTCAAATTTTGGATCCTCCGATTCTGAATTTTCTAGCTGTTATGGAATATGGATCCTGGCCGAATCCAAATAATCTCGCCATCCCTAATTGCATCACCTTAAAAAATCAAAATAAAATAAAATAAAGATCAAATCCTTTAGAGCTCCCAGTAATAATATCTAAAACCCTGTAGAAAAGCAAAAATATATGCATAAAAATTACATACTTGACACACGCAATTTGACAAAATATCCAAAACCCTACATGTGGCTAGACCCAGTCATGGTTCTGATTTGGAATCGGAACCGAATCGGATGGAACCGTAATTTTACGGTTTCATCCGGTTCCGATCCCAAAATCGAAACCGAATCAAAACCTGAACGGTTAGGTTACGATTCCACATAATTTGAAACCGTAACTTTAAGGTTCGGTTTGGAATCGGAACAAATCAATTTTTTATTTTATTTTTTCCCTACAAAATAAGGAACCGAGTAAAATTTTCCGATTTAGTTCGATTCTACGATTCTAAAAAACTTGAACCGTAACTAAATCAACTTTGAACCGATTCGATTACGATTCCAGCTTCCTAAAACCGTAAAATTAAACAGTTCGATTTGATTCTGGAATCGAACCGAACTGTGACGAAGTCTTCCTGTGGCAAACATATTTGAGAATTCTGTCATTGTTCAGTCGCATAACTCATCCTTATTTTTCTAAAATGCTGTGATGACAAAGTTTTATTATTAAATTTATTTATTATTATATTAACTTCTCTGCCTTGTATTCCTTCCTTGTACATTGACTTTTAGTAAATGGTGC
>SKCR01034325.1:0-71753 GCA_019454045.1 Zanthoxylum bungeanum
TCTACATGCATTTTTCCTTGAAAAGGAATTCCTAGATGCAGAGTGGTAAGTGGGAGGAAAGTATAAACTTGATGAAAATCGTAGTGATACTGTTCCTGGCAATGAATCAACGACGGAACATGGAACAGACCATCCAGGATGAGTCGTGTACCACAATCTTCATATACACAAAGACCGCGTAGGTCGGAGAGAGTCAGGACAGTACCTGAGAGGTATGGGTATCTGATCTCGCCTCATGTGGATATTAATCTTATTGAGGATAATGAACCGTCTACGTATGAGGAAGCAATACAGGATATTGATTCCGCTTTATGGCAAGAAGCCATGAAGTCCGAGATGGATTCCATGTATGCCAACCAAGTTTGGACACTGGTTGATGCACCAGAAGGTGTAAAACCTATTGGATGCAGATGGATCTTCAAGAAGAAGACCGACATGGATGGCAACGTGCAAACATACAAAGCTAGGCTTGTAGCAAAGGGGTATCGTCAACAATATGGTGTTGATTATGACGAAACTTTCTCACCCGTTTCCATGATTAAATCCATTCGGATAATGCTTGCAATAGCTGCATATTTCGATTACGAGATATGGCAGATGGACGTTAAAACCGCTTTCCTTAACGGAAACCTTTTGGAGGATGTTTATATGCAACAGCCTGACGGTTTTATCGTACCTAGACTTGCAAACAAGGTTTGTAAGTTAAATCGATCCATTTATGGATTGAAGCAAGCATCACGATCATGGAATCAGCGTTTTGATGAAATGAAATCATAAAAGAATATAATTTCGTGCGAAACGAAGATGACCCTTGTGTCTACAAGAAGGTTAGTGGGAGAGCACTGACTTTTATTGTCCTTTATGTCGACGATGTATTGCTTATAGGCAATGACATTCCCATGCTAACGTCGGTGAAACGTGGCTTTCATTAAAATTCTCCATGAAAGATCTGGGAGAAGCAAGCCTTTATTCTGGGAATAAAGATCTACCGGGATAGATAGATCTAGAAAGCTTGCTTGGACTCTCCCAGAGTACAATATATTGACAAAGTTTTGAAGCGATTCAGCATGGATCAATCCAAGAAGGGATTGATGCCAATGTTACGTGGTATATCTCTATCTAAGGACATGTGTCCTAAGACACAAGAAGAGAGAGATAACGAGTCGGATACCGTTCGCCTCGGCAGTCGGATCGATCATGTATGCCATGATATGTACACGACCTGATGTGTCATATGCTTTGAGCATGTGCAGTCGCTATCAGGCCGATCCAGGTGAAGGTCACTGGATGGCAGTTAAGAATATCCTTAAGTATCTTAGACGACTAAGGATGCTTTCTTAATTTACGGAGAAGGAGAACTTGTGGTATCTGGGTATGCCGATGCAAGTTTCCAAACCGACAAGGACGACTTCAAGTCGCAATCCAGGTACATTTTTGTTGAATAACGGGGGCGGTGAGCTGGAAATCTTCCAAGCAAGATACTGTTGCCGATTCAACAACTGAAGCGGAGTACATTGCTGCGTCGGAAGCAGCAAAGGAGGCAGTTTGGATCCGAATGTTCCTAATCGGATTATGAGTAGTTCCATTAGCAGCTGAGCCCGTTCCATTGTATTGTGACAATAACGGGGCTATATACACAAGCTAAGGAACCAAGGTCTCATCAACGATCCAAGCATGTTCTTCGGCGTTACCATCTGATTCGGGAAATTATACATCGTGGCGATGTAAAGATCGAGAAGGTCGCATCAGATAACAACATTGCAGATCCGCTGACGAAGGCTGTTTATCCGCATGTGTTTGAACGACATATACATAGTTCAGGTATTAGATGCTTGAGTGACTGGCTATAGGCCAAGTGGGAGATGTTAGACATTATGACCCATAGCGTCACTGTTTTGTAAATGATATTGTATTATTGTACAAAATTAACTATGTAATAATAGAATTGCCTTTTGCCGTTTTGTAATTTATTTACTTGACATATAAATGGCAAAAGTCCATATGATTAGTTCCGTATTGAGATGATATGAGACAGTATCAATACATAAGTTTAATCATTAAATATCCCTAGTCGGAGTATTATCGAGTCGGACATCGATAATGCGGAATAGACTAGTATTGCATTTGTGAATGTTGTGAGGCACAACGACATAGTTCTCATATATTTAAGTATGAATACTTATGCAAGTGCGATAGGAGGTTGTGTTTTACCGATGGTACGAAAACAGCTTCGCTCTGGATAGACCCCGCGGAATCCCATTGGTAGTATGTCTGCGTGTCTATGGGAGGCCGCATCAGGGTAGGTGTATATGGTCTTAACCTGAGACTTGCATCGCTAGTACTTGCGACAATCGGTAAACTTTGGTTTTGGTGGTTGGGGACTTTAACCGGTTCTGTGTTCACCACTTCTGGGTTTATCAGGAATCGTAGTGTACTGGGTGTGATGTCAAGATGGAAGTATCACTTCAGACATATGGAGTTGATGATCGCGCAGGACACAGAACTAGTACTCTATAAAAGGTTGCAACCGTCGGGACAATATGACAGGTCAGGATTGTCCGATTTAAAGAGACTAGTTTTTTGATGTCCGATATATGTTTCGTACGGGGCAGACACACTTCCAGCCCAGGCCTAACATGTGATCGTTCGATACTGGATCGATGTAAGCAATACTACGGTATACTACGCTTGATATAGATCTAATATTCCAGTAAGAATATTTCTGGAGAATGGGTAGGCATGGCGCTTTGCTAGAAGCCAACGTCTGTCTTGTAAATCGGTAAAAACATAGTACGAGGTACGTACGTGTTTGGATTATCCACGACCGTATTTACTGCCAACATATCCGGAGATCTCTTGGGTTCGCTCTGAAGATTCACCTATGAGTTTGATTCGAACTTTTTTAATCTTGGATTAATACGGAGAAACTTTATCTTGGATAAAATGTCCTTATTAGGAGAGAGAGAGAGATCGATTAATTTGGAATTAATCGATAAAATAATATATTCGATATATTATTAAACGAAATTAGATTTCGACGCGAAAATTAAAATTGGATTTTAATTCGGGCAAACGAATTAATTTAGAATTAATTCATTAGCGAACTGAATAGTAATTTCGCAAGGCGTAATTATTTAATTCACGTCGCGACGGAAATTCGTTAATTCGGAATTAGCGAAACCGATCCCGAAAGTGTTTGCGGACACATTCGTATTTTGAATCGAGTGGTATCCGCAAATCGCATCGCGATAAATCTCATTACTTGATACGAATAGATGATGGATGTATCTAGTCACCTTTAAGGGATGATACATTGTCTCTATCTCAAAGTAATGTAATGATGGCAAATGATGAATTTTATTTTGGAGGGAAAACCTTTCACGGTTTTTGAAGGGTTTTTGATTAAAAAATTCATTTTGGTATTTGATATCATTATTTTACTTGCTTTTCATTTTCCTCTCCCTCACGGTTTTTGGTAACAAAAAAAGGGAAAAAGAAAACCAAAAGGGTTTACACTCCTCTCCTTCTTCCTTTGCTCACGCCGTGAGCTTCCAACCAAAGGCAGAAAATTGTTTTTCATTCTCCATTTTTGCTAGCACAAGCAAGGATCAAAAGAGGTGAATGGGAAACCACCTTGGAGCTTGGAACACTTGAAGATTTGCAGCTTCTCTTCATCTTCTTGCTTGGCCGAAACTTCTACCTTGGAGGCTCAAAGATCCTCTTCTCCATTTTCGTCACAAAGCTTTGTAAGTATGTTTCCGCCATCCTTCAAGCTTTGCATGTATGTTACTTGTATTTCTATGGCTTAATCTTTCTTTGGGACTAATTATAGAAACCAACAGTGATTTGTGCAATATCTTAACCGAATCTACGCAACATGTTCAAGAACAACCTATATCTAGTTAATGTTCATAAAGATAATCCTATGTCTAAGTTTGCATGTTTGGAAAGTAAGTCATCATAACACACGACAACACACGACAATCTCATGAACATATTTCAATTATATAATGCGAAAAGCAAACAACAACACATAAACCTAATGCAATTCCAAATACAAAACGAATAAATAATCGTGCTTAAAAATAAACAACTAAATCAGCTTAAAGATAAATAACATACTAGACTAAATCATGCTTATAAAAATAAATAATGTACTAGCAACCTAATCATGCGCAAATACATGGTTGGATGAAACGAAATACGTGTGTCTCTCAAATAGTACGTGGCGTGTATCCGAGTGCAAACCGCACTACCGTCCATTCGGATTCGGCTGCGGAATTTACGTCCGGATTTCCATCTGATATACCACAAAAGAGAACACACATTCCGTTCATCTGGAATTCACATCATGCCTTAACAAACGACTCTCATGCGATAATATATTAAAATAAATAAAAGAAACGAAAGATAATAAGTTAAAAGGGTGCCCTCAGGTCTAACCTCTTTTGTCGTTTCTCGAAAGAGCGTTACACGTCCGTCGGAAGGGTTGATGTTCCGTAACTTTTCTGGTTCACTAATCCAACATTTTTCCTCGCTGTTTCACTGTTTGGGCTGGTGTTTTCACTCCGTTTCGCTGCTGTTTTTGTTGTATTTTCTTGTTGCTATTTTAAGGTAATTTAGGGACTATTTTGCGTGTTATTTGGACTGGTTTGGGCTGCGGTTTATGGACTGTTTTTGGGGCAGTTTCGGGGACTGTTTGGGTAGTTTTCATGGTAATTAACTGGCAGTTTATAGAGGGTTTGTTACGTGTGGTTTTGGGGTGAGTTGGAGCAGTATACATGACGGGTTTTGGCGTGGAGTTATGGGGCTTGTGAGTGTGTGTGTGAGTGAATAATGGCGTGAGTGCAAAGTGTCAACGTGCGTGAAGGGTTGTTTCTTAGTTGCGTCAATGGAGGATTTTTGGGGGCTTGTTCACGGCAGTATGGAGGGGGTTTTAGGAGTGTTGTTGGACGTGAATCACTAGGTTATTTTCTTTTTGTTTTTCGTGAGGATGAGCTAGGGATCCTAAGGTTGGGTTTGTGGTTCTTTTTATAGGAGAGGGTTGTGTTTATCCTTGTTTGAATAGGAAATGGATTTGTGTAATTTTGGGGGATATTTTTAATTAGTGTGGGATAAAGAAAAAATATTTTTATTAAGGAATTGATTTGATTTTATTTGATTTGTTCTCTTTTGATTAGGGATCTGATTTGATTTGTATCTTTTAATTAGGGAATGTAATTTAAGTGAATTAGGAAAGCTTTTGATGGGATTTTATTTGACTTTATTTAATTTTGGTATGTGATTTATTTAATTTGGGAAGGTGATTTGGTTTGATTTCAAAATGTGTTTAATGTGTGTATTTTTTAGGGAAGTGATTTAATGGGCTTGGTGTGTGTCTTGCGGGGTTTCGGGCTAAGGGTGTGTTTTAAAACGGAGGTCCAACAAGCGAACCCCCAGCTACTCCAGTGAATTAAATCCAACAAAAGTGTCAATTCTTGACTTTTTCCTTCCGAAGTCCGTTTCCCGCGGCTTCCATAAATAAAGAGGTAGTGTCTCCATACGAGACTCATCATCGGGACTTATATACAAAAATGCAGTGCCTACAACACCCAATCCACTATGATTCTCAGTATACCCAAAAGAGGCGTACACAGAACCTGTTAAAGCCCCGGACGACCAAAACCAAAGTATACTGATTGTCGCAAGTATTAGTGATGCAAGTCTCAGGTTAAGACCAAATACACCTACCCTGATTCGGATTCCCATAGACACATAGTCATACTACCAATGGGATTCCGATGGGTCTATCCAGAACGAAGTTGTTTCCGTACCATCGGTAAACAAAACCTCCTATTACACTTGCATGAATATCCAGTACCCAAATATATGAGAACTATACCTCATATTACGCACAAGTGTAATACTAGTCTATTCCACATTATCGATGTCCAGTCTCGATAATACTACGACTATGGATATTTAATGATTAAACCTTAGTGGATTAATATTGTCTCATATCTTATTAATCTGGTACTACTCATATAGAATTTTATCATTTATATATCTTGGTAATCTAATTACAAATGAGAAAAGAGCAATTTCATTTTTCACATAGTTAATTTGTACAACAACACCATGTTCTATATATATAGTGAAGTTATGGGTCATAATTGTCCAACATGTTCGCTAATGGTAAGTAGTTGGCGCGCTAATTTCAGCGATTATAAAATACCCCTCCTTCCCCAAATCGTTAAATCCCTAATTTAGCTCTCTCATCTCACACCCAAACGAAATGTCCTTCCTCTAAACTCCGCAAGAACTCCCCCAGTCACCCATTCCATGCCACAATCTCTCAATTTCAACATCCCAGTGTGTCCAAAGCCACTTCTTCCTCCAGTGCGAATTCTGATTTTGGCGTCCAAAAGTCACCACTCCACACTAGTAAATGCCAAATCTATCTCTCTCTCTCTTGGTTGGTTGCTGGAGTGAACATTGTGAATATTGATTTAGTGGTTTATTTAGGTTGAAGTGGTGGGACGAGTTAATTTTCGATTTTGTGGTATGCCCTTTGATCCTGTCTATCGATTCTTGATTTTGAGGGTTATTGAGTTTAATGTTGTGTGGCTTGACTTTTGGGAAGTATTTTTTGCATGACGTCTGGGGTTATTTTTGTGTGTGGTTTGAAATTGTGAGGTATGATTTGAACAAAGTTTGGGGGTGATTGTAAGCAATGTTTCAAAATTTGGTTCGAGGCGGCGCCTCAAGGCGCGCCTCGACTGCCTCGACGACATCGCTGCCTTGAGGCTGCCTCCTCGAACCAGAAATTGAGAAAAGGCCGACTCCGTCGATTAAGGCGGTCCGCCTCGCCAAATTTATCGTTGGGGCGTCCGAATAAGGTGATAGGCGGAGCCTCGATGAAAATTACCTCCTTTTAAAAATAAAAAAGAAAAACCAAAATGTATCAGGTTCTCGTCTCTTATCTAGGTACATCATCGTCAACACAGCTTCTTCTCTGTCATTTTCTTCTTCCTTTTTCTATCCTTAAATTTTTCTCTGGATTTGGTCAACGTGAATGAAGACTGTTTCTAGATTTATATCAGTGTTTATTTATTCTTTTCTGAAAGTTGATGCATGTGCCCAGCCATTGTTTCTTCTTATTTTATGGTTTATTTATATCATTGTTTATTTATTTATTCTCTTCTGAAACTTGATGCATGTGCCCAGCCACTACTTTTTCTTATTTTATTGTTTATTTATATCATTGTTTATTTATTTATTATTTTTTGAAACTTGATGCATGTGCCCACTGCCCAGCCACTGTTGAAGTAAAAAAGTGAAGATGATGACATGCCCAGCCACTGTTCATTTGTACTTAATGTTTTAACTTTTGTTGCTAGTGCTACTCGTGTCATCAGCTTCACTTTTGGCAGAATTTTTAATTAATTCTTGTTGCTGAAATTTTTACTGTAGTGGACATGCCCATCCACTGTTCATTTGTACTTAATGTTGATGATGGATGAGATGAAATCTTAGATCCACATTTCATGCCATTAGACACAAATGATAACTAACTTAGAGATAAATAACCATTTTTTTCATGAACTGATTTGGTTATGTTTTATTTAATTTAATTTTGATAGATGATTTTGTGTTGTGAATGATTTGATTTTGACAATATTATGAATTTATGCTTTTATTTTGTATATTTATTTTTTTATTCCTATATTTTGATTGAGGCTACCGCCTCGCCTCACATAAGTGGTCGTCTTGCACCGCATACCGAGTTTTCAAACATTGATTGTAAGTGTGGTTTGATGTTGTGAGACACATTTGAACGAAGTTTGGGGGTGATTATAAGTGAGGTTTGATGTTTGTCTTAAATTGAAGTTTGAGGGGTTGTGGTGATATGAAACTAATTTGGAGTAAACTTTTATTAATTGTATTTAAATCTATTTTCCTGATTTTAAGATCTAAAATGGCCTCGAAAAGACAACGGAAGGGTAAAGAAGCAGCTTCATCCTCAGAGCCTCCATATGACCCCCACTACTTCGTGTCACCATATGTCTTTAGCCGATAGGATAATTCCTCCTGAGACAGAAGAAACTCATCCCCAAATGGGGCTTTACTGTATAACCACACCAGTACCCTTGGTTTGATAGAGTGGTAGCACAAAGACGATGGGGAAAATTCACCCAACATCCTGAACCCGCCAATATAAAATTATATGCCAAACTTATGAGCAAAGGAATTATTCAGTTATGGTGGGGAAAAAATGTATACTTTGATTGTCCAACCATCACATATTATTTGGTATTCGAGACATTCCTGATAGCCAATACACTGCGCAGGCTGCACAAAGGATTTAAATTAGGTGCTAGCGCATACTTGTGTACCAGGAGCACAATTGTTACTAGCATAAGATGGTATGCCGAGAGCCATTGAGGTTAAAGATCTTATGCCTGAGGCCCGGGTTTTGTTTCAGTTCATTACCTGCTGGAAACTTCCAGGGGCTCGTATCACCACTGCCTTTCGGAATATGATGATTTTGTTTGCAACGTTGATGGCTGGAGAGACCATTGATATAAAATAAATTATTTCTCGTCAAATTTACATCACTGCCAAACATTCCACTGGCAATCACCCTTACCTCTCCATTATCATAGCCATCTGTAAAAAGGCTTAGGTACCCTTCGACCCGATAGAGGGGATGCATAAGCCCAATGGACCTATCAATAGAATTGTAATCGAGCAATGAATGGACAATATCAAGGGGGCAACTTCAAGGCCGCATACACCTTCTGGAGTTATTCGCAGAACACACAACTGTATGCCAAGAGGGTTTTGAGCAGATACTACGATGATAGCTAGCGGCATTCAGTTGGACATGACATAATTCCCTCGGAACCCTACTTTCGAGGAGTATACCGCTTAGCGAGGTCCTATGGCCGCAACAGCGCCAACAACAGTAAAGGTAGGGGATTCCGATTAATGAAGATGGATCGGATGGCGGGGATGACTTCATTTTATAGCAGGAGAGCGATTTTGACTGAGCAACATCATCCCCAGTTTTCCTAGTACTTTTGTTCCTGTTCTTTCTTTTATTTCTCTTTTCCACTCATTGGGGACAATATGTTGTTTAATTTTGGGGGGTGCTATCTGTTTTTGCCATTATTAATGTGTTTTCTGCTTTTTATTTATTTAAAAAAATGGTCCTCGGTAGTGCGAAATAAGTCCGATGATGAGACTTTTTACCTTAGTGTGAGGTTTGAGAAAATGTTAAGTTCCTGAATTTCTATTAATTGATGCATTAAGTAGGCGATCTAGGTTAGACTCGAATGCACTTAATAGAAGGTTTCTAGCAGTGAGGACCTGGTTAGTTGATAAAGTAACGAGTCAAGATAATTGTTTGATGATGAATGATCATTTACTTAGATATATGTATCTGCCTATTATATGTAGAATGTATGCTACGACTAGGCCAAAAAATAAAAAAAAATGAAGTACCACATATAATCTTTAAGCGTGAAGCTATTCATGGGAGAGTTTTAGGACCACCATGAGGAGAAATGCTACTTTAAAGGGTAGTGTTGTTGGACAAAATGACCCATAGCGTCACTATTTGCACAGATCATTGTGTTGTTGTAGCAAATTAACTATGTGACAAGGAATTGCACTCTCATCATTTTTGATTAGATCACCATATATATATATGAAGAGAGGTCCCTATGATTAGTTCCTGGAATGAGAATGATATGAGACAGTATCAGTCCCCGATTGATTAATCATTAAATATCCCTAGCCGTAGTATTATCGAGACTGGACATCGATAATGCGGAATAGGCTAGTATTGCACTTGTGCGCGTTGTGAGGGCACAACGGCATAGTTCTCTATATATAAGTGTTGGAGACTTATGCAAGTGCGATAGGAGGTCGTGTTTCACCGATGGTACGGGAAACAGCTTCGCTCTGGATAGACCCCTCGGAATCCCATTGGTATTATGACTATGTGTCTATGGGAGGCCGAAATCCAGGTAGGTGTGTATAGTCTTAACCTGAGACTTGCATCGCTAATACTTACGATAATCGATAACTTTGGTCTTGGTGGTACAGGCTTTAACCGGTTCTGCGTACACCACTTCTGGGTTTATCAGAGAGTCGTAGTGTATTGGGTGTGATGTCAAGACGGAAGTATCACTTCAGTCATAGTGGAGATGATGTCACGCAGGATACGGTACTAGTGCTCTTGAGTGTTGCGCAACCAATCGGGATATTGTGACCAGGTCATGAATATCCGATTATAGAGACTATGTTACCAGACATCCGATATGTGCTTCGGACGGGGTAGACACTTATCCAGCCCCAGCCCTAGCACGTGACTATCCGATACTAGGCCGATATGCACAATACATTAGTATACTACGCTTGATACAGATCTTTGATATTCTTAAATGGATATGTCCGGAGATTGGGTAGACTTGGTGCTTTGCTAGGAGTCGACCTTGTCTTGTAAATCGGTAGAACGTAGTACTTGGTACGTACGTGATTCGGATACTCCGACGACCGTATTTACTGCTAGCTAATCCGGGGATCTCATGGGTCGCTTCCCGATAATCCACCGATGACGCACAACTCGCACTCTTGAATAATCTGGGATTATATAGAAGAGAGAGAAAATTTATCTAGGATTAATTACGGAGATATTTTATCTAGGATAAAATATCGTCTAGAGAGAGATAACGATTAATTTGGAATTAATCGGTAAATTAATATATTCGATATATTAAACGAAATTAGATTTCGACGTGGAATTAAAATTAGATTTTAATTCGGGCGAACGAATTAATTTAGAATTAATTCGTTAGCGATCTGAATAGTAATTTCGCTAGGCGAAATTAATTAATTCTCGTCGCGACGGAAATGCGTTAATTCAGAATTAGCGAAACCGAGCCCGAAAGTGTTTGCGGACACATTCGTATTTTGAAACGAGTGGTATCCGCAAATCACATCGCGATATCTCATCACTTGACACGAATAGATGATGGATGTATCTAGTCACCTTTATGGGATGATACATTGTCTCTATTCTCAATGTGTGATGATGATGCCATTTAATGAATTTTTTGGAGGGAAAACCTTTCACGGTTTTTGAAGGTTTTTTAAATTAAAAATTCATTTTGGTAAATCATATCTCATGATTGCTTTTCTCTTTCTTTCTCACGTTTTTGAAACAAAAGCAAGAAGTGAAATAGAAAATGGATAGACACACTTTCTCTCCTTCTCCTCACGCCCAAAAACTGAATATACTCACTGGTTTTGAACCAGAAAAACGTGAGCAATAGGGAAGCCAAGAGTGGATTTTCATGGTGAAAATTCAAGTGCTAGCACACTTACAAGTCTTGCGAAGGTGGTAGGGAGGTTCGACCATGAGCCGGGATCCGTCCGACGAAATTAGGAGCTCCATTTCGCAGCTCAAAAACTGAAGACAGAAGACAGTGGACTGCATGCAGTGGGCGTCCATGGCAGTGCGTTTTTGGCTTCATTCGTCTTCGTTTCGACTCTACCAACCAATGTAAGTATTCCGCTATCTTCGTTGGTGTATTCATGCATGTTTTTCATGTCTTGTTTGATCTTGGGACCTAGATAATTACCAACAATGGCATCAAGAGCTATAGGTTCAAGCATGAAAAATGTAGGGCTTAAAATTGGGTATTTTGGATTTGAGCATGATTTTATTAAATTGGATGTTTAAGCATGCTTAATATATGTTATATTGAAGATTGATATGATCAATTTCAACAAAATGTGATTGGATCAATTTTGCCCAAATTGGAAGTGTTGGCCGAATGTGTGATGTGTTTGTAGTTCTTGGAATTTTTTGTTTTTGATTCATTTGATGAGTTGAAATCATTTAGGTTAATGTTAATTTGAAACTAATTAGATTGGATTTTGAATTGAACATAAAATCCCCAAAAGTTGTCACCTTGGCCGAATGTGTATGTATTTTGGATTCTTGGAATTTTTTGATTTTTGGTTCATTTGATGAGTTGAAATCATTTAGGATGATGTTGATTTGAGATTGAATTGGATTTAATTTTGAATTGGATAAAAATCCCCAATACTTACCTTGGCCGAATGTGATGGATGTTTGGAAATTTGGAATTTTTAAATTTTGATTCATTTGATGAGTTGAAATCATTTAGGTTGATGTTAATTTGAATAGAATTGGATTGGATTTCGAATTGTACATAAAACCCAAAAATCCTTGTGTTGGCCGAATGTATATGCCCTTTAATGTCTTGGTATTTTTTGATTTTGTGACATTGGATGTATATGAAATCAAATTGGATGGTAATTTGATATCGATTGTGAAATTAATTGGATTAAATTCAAATCGGACAAAAATTACTCCTTGGCCGAGAGCTTTGTAGCATGTAAATGGGTTTGATTTTTCAATTTGTGTGTTGGACATGTAATAATGAATTAAGCATGATTAATTGGACTAATATGGTGTTTTAGAAATATTGATTTAGTTGATTAATCATGTAATACACTTTAGTTTAATTGAATATGAAATTGGATTTTGTGATATTTAATTAATTGGGCCTAATTTTGGAAATTGGACTTTAATGTTGTATTTGGGCCTATTGGGCTTGATTTATCAAGTTTGGTTTAGGCCAAATGGATTGGATCCAATTGGGCCCAAACCTTAACCATAAAGCCCAAATGCGACTAATGAACCTTTAAAGTTCAATTGGGCCTAATGGGCCAAGATTGATTTATGGGCTTATGGGGTAAATCCCAGATTGGACTTTGGTTATCGGTTTGACCCGAGTTGACCAAAAGTCCACGCCTTAATAAATCAATTAAAAGCCCATTGGACTTTAATTGAATTAACGTTGGACGTTAATCGGTCTTTGAGACGCGTTACGATTAAATTTGGAATTTAAATCGTAAAAGGTTTATTAAATAAAAGTGTATATTTAATTTAGAATTGAATAGTGAATTAGTATTAAATACATGTTAAATTAGATTTAATGATGTAGTTTTATTTAATTCATGAATTCGTACTTTAAAAACTTATTCGCAAAAACGAGTTTGACTCGAACAAAATCAAATCGTTGTTTGAACATTGGATGATCACTTAATTATCAGATTAATTAATTTGATTGATTGATTGATAGCATGCTTATGTGTGTGAATACGTGGTTGTGTTGAATGAATAATGTATATCGGATGGATATTAGTCGGGTGGGCAATTTTAGAAATTGTTGTAATAAATTCGATTTATTAAATTGGACCTGCGTGTCCAGCCTTATCACCTTTATTCTCTTTGTATTCTCTTCTCACCTATTCCCCTCTATGTATATGAGGTTTCTTTAGAAGTGTAGTGTAATGGGTAGAAGTAATACTAGTGCTAGTTTGAGTGAGAAAGGGAGAGATTTGATCTAGGATCAATGTGTTAAGTATCCATCCGCATATCATTATTATTTATTTCATACTCGCTTTATTATGTGTTTAGAATGCATGTTTAAGGGTGTATGATGATGAGACCTTAACAAAGATAATTAAATTGGTAGCCAATTTGCACGCGAAAAACCCTCGTTAAATATCAAGCGTTTATTTTCCTTCCATTGAGTGATTCTTATTCAAGATCCGAGATTAGCAGGGTTGTTGGCCAAAGTCAAGCCCTTGTCCGTCAAAGATGTGTTTTAATCACGAGGCTTTGTTCTATATCGGTGTCGTGTCCAAGTTGTGGTTTGTTGGCTAAAGTCAAGACCACTTCTTGTCCATTGACATTGATTACGAAGCTTCCATGTCAATGGGTCCGCGCTTGACTGGGATCACTAGTTTTGTTGTGCCAAAGCCAAGGCCTAGTTGATTCAGAGGAAAGAGGTTAGGGAATACATTCGATGTATAGACATATATAAGATATATGTTTGGGACTTGGATGTCCACCTACTGGATCTAGGAGTTGGATGGGATCCAATTGATCTTCGAGATCTACCTAGTTAATTATCATACAATTTGTTGGCAAAGTCAAGATTGTGTGATATTTAACGGGATCCTAGCCCACTAGGAAACACGGTTTCCCGAGTACTCGACAGAGGGTTAGAGGCTCGACGAAAAATAGTGGGAGGCAAGAATTGAATTTGCAATATTCGTTCAATTACTCGCCATACGCGCTCATTCAAATTATTTCGTCGTAATATTAAATGTTAGTTGGACTAATATTTTAATTGTTGTTTTAATAAACAGTTGGACTGTATTATACTTGATTATATATAATTGGATTATATTAATCAATATATTTGAATTATTTAATTTCAGTTTACAGTTGATTTTATAATTGGATTATAGTAATCAATGTAATTGAGGTTAATTAATTTGGATTATATTGATTGTATAGTTGGACTATTATATCATTATAATATATATAGTACCACTAATCGTTGATTAAATAGTTGGACTATTATAATCAAGATAAAGAATTGAAAAGTTGAATATTTAAAATATATAATTGGATTAAATGTTTTAAATGATTTAATTTTCATATTGAGAATTAAAAATAGGTTACTTTATTGGATAAAATAACTTGTTATATCTAGGCCATAATTAAGCAAATAAGTAGAGCATAAAATCTTTGGAAGATTTATGTGATGATGACTTTAGTGCTTAATTAATATACTTATCATAAATCTATTTTAGATTTAAAAGTATTAAATTGCAATTAATAATTCTAAGAGAATTGATTTGACTATTCTAGAGGTGAAAAGTCAAAGTTTGCAATTGGGCGTGTTGCACAAGGTGCATATCGTTTCGATATTCCGAAACCCAATTCTTGGCCAAAGGTTTGTGAAATATTGAAAAGATAATTGACATATCCCAAAGTGACTACCATTTGGATATGGAAGACACGAAGGAATTAAAGAAAGGGCGAGGCTCTAACTTTAAAAATATTTGTCAAAGTTATGTTCACTAATAGTATTGAAATTGGATTTTAAATACTTAGTGTGGTACATAAAATATATGTATTGATGTTCAGAATCCGCTATGAGCTGGATACTGACTTCAAGCCGAGATTTCTCTGCAAATCAGAAACGGGACGAAAGTCGCTGTTTCGACCATAGATACCTAAATTTAGGAACTACCCTTTGGGTATGTACTTAATTAGGAACTGTTATAATGTAACTAGTTTGACTAGAGACATTATCTGTATCAGTGTTTAATCCATTCCGGATAAAACCTTTATATTCTAGAACACTAAGTGTTTTATTATATAAAGATGATACTGAGATAAATACCTTAGATGTAAATAACAGAATTTATATTTTGAATATAAATAAAATCTCAAACATATAAAATGAAAATAAATAGCTCAAATTGATTTGATCAATAGAGACTTATTTGTGGCATTGTTGTCTAGGACACAATTAAACCAGACTCGTATATCCACACTTTTGAAGAGTGGGTACTAGGACTGATTTGATTATTCAAATAAGGTCTGCGAATCTAGTTTATTAGGTAAGTACCTAAAATACTATTTACTTGGTAATAGCATAAGGGCCACACGATCTGTTAGCCCTATTCATGATGAAGTTAGTGGGCCCATATCTAGCTAGGCTAGATGTGAACCATAAACAGATCGGCTATAGTATTATTCCGCCTCGGTAAGACCGTAATGAAAATACTTAAGCAGTAAGTTTCATACATACATGAAAGAGTGCGGTATTCTTTCAAATGAGGACTCCTCCCGAGACACGTCAGTTAGACGGTGTGTCCGAACTAAAACCGAATTTTGTTGGACATGATAAGGTTTATCACGAGTCGCTCTGAGCTACTATCTCCTTCAACCGGATATGTATTAACAGTGCAAAACTTATTTAGAATAAGGTTCCATACAAATTTGTTTGACAGATGTCATATAGGATATGAACAGGAAAAAAACGGGGTTTCTCATTCCTGATAATTTGGGTATGCCAGGCATAACGTTTGGATGATACCAAACTAAAAGACCCAAATTGGATAAGTGCCAATATAGGTTATCCTGAGGGAAACCATAAGTATAGTACTTATAAATCTCACATGAGAACAATATGATTGTTGCTCACCATGCGGTTTTCCTGAGAGGAATACCGATATGCAGTGGTCAGTGGGAGGATAGTGATACTCGATGAAAATCGGAGTAATACTGTTCATGGCACGAAGTCCTTAATGGAACATAAATAGTTCATCTATGATGAATCTATACCATTAATCTTCAAATACACAAGAAACTTGTAGATCGGATAGAGTCAGAAAACAACCTAGGGTATGAGTTTCTGATCTAACCTCATTAAGATGTCAATCTTATGGAGGTGTACCATCCGACTACGTTTTGAGGAAGTGATACGAGGTATCGACTCCCTATTATGGCAAAGTGCCATGAATCCGAAATGGATTCCATGTATAACAACTATTTTGGATACTAGTTGTTGTACCACAAGGCATTGTGCCTATTGGTACATTAAATGTCTTCAAGGAAGACATACATGGAAGGCAACATACCAATGTACAAAGCTGGGCTTTTAACGGAAAGGTATCGTTATCAACATTGTGTTAATAACGGTTCAACTTTTTACCTGTTGCCATGGTAAATCCATTTTGAAGATGCTTGTTGATAACTGTATATTTCATTTATGAAATGTGTCAGTTATAGATCAAAATCGCTTTCCTGAAAAGGAAACTTTTTGGAGGATGTTTACAACATCCTGACGATTTTATATACCGACAAACAAGGTTTGCGGGTCATTCGATTCATGTTTGGATCGAAGCAAGCATAAGGTTCTTGGAACTGACGTTTTGAATAATCATAATGGTTTATGATTTGACTCAAAACGAAATAATTCTTGTGCATATATGGAGGTTAGTGGGAGGGCACTGATAGTTAAATTCCCAATAAAGCAATTGATGAAAGCTTGGCTTTCATAGATATTCTTTAATAGAAATTCTCCGTAGAATTCTGGGGAGTAACAACCTTTATTCAAGGAATAAAGATCTACTGAGATAGATTTGGAGTTGTTAATACTCTCTGGGAAATTGTACATGTACTTGATAGGGTGTCTCATACGCTTCGAGCATATGGAGTCACGATCTGTTTAATCCAAGTGATAATCACTAGATTAAAGATTAAGAACATCTGTTAGTATCTAAGAGAACTAAAGATGTTGTCTTAAACTATGGAGAAAGAAAACTTGAAGTGACTGGGATCACTGCTGCAAGTTTCCAAACAATTAAATACTACGGTACTATAAAGTTTGAATAACGGGACAGTAAGCTGGAAATATTCCGAGCAAGATAACTGTTGCCGAATAAACAACAAATGCGGATTATTGCTGCAGCTGAGGCAGCAATAGAAGCCATTTGGGTCGAAAAAAAATCTAATTGGATTAGATATAGTTCTTTTAGCAGCTGAGCTAGGCGTCATCATAGGCTAAGGAATTAAAGGTCTCATCGACGATCCAGATATATATTTCTATATTCATCTGATTCGTTCGGATCATACATCGTGATGATGTGATGATCGTGTAAATCGCATCAGACGATAATCAAGCAAATCCGCTGACGAAAACCTTTCCTCATCAATTTGAGCGAACCGTACATAGTTCAGGTGTAGGACACTTGAGTGACTCGCTATGTGCCAAGTGGGAGATTGTTGGACAAAATGACCCATATCGTCACTATTTGCACAGATCATTGTGTTGTTGTAGCAAATTAACTATGTGACAAGGAAATTGCACTCTCATCATTTGTGATTAGATCACCATATATATATAAATGAAGAGAGGTCCATATGATTAGTTCCTGGACTGAGAATGATATGAGACAGTATCAGTCCCCGATAGATTAATCATTAAATATCTCTAGCCGTAGTATTATCGAGACTGGACATTGATAATGCGGAATAGGCTAGTATTGCACTTGTGCGCGTTGTGAGGGCACAACGACATAGTTCTCATATATATAAGTGTTGGAGACTTATGCAAGTGCGATAGGAGGTCGTGTTTCACCGATGGTACGGGAAACAGCTTCGCTCTGGATAGACCCCTCGGAATCCCATTGGTATTATGACTATGTGTCTATGGGAGGCCGAAATCAAGGTAGGTGTGTATAGTCTTAACCTGAGACTTGCATCGCTAATACTTACGATAATCGATAAACTTTGGTCTTGGTGGTTTTACAGGCTTTAACGGTTCTGCGTACACCACTTCTGGGTTTATCAGAGAGTCGTAGTGTATTGGGTGTGATGTCAAGACGGAAGTATCACTTCAGTCATAGTGGAGATGAGTCACGCAGGATACGGTACTAGTGCTCTTGAGTGTTGCGCAACCAATCGGGATATTGTGACCAGGTCATGAATATCCGATTATAGAGACTATGTTACCAGACATCCGATATGTGCTTCGGACGGGGTAGACACTTATCCAGCCCCAGCCCTAGCACGTGACTATCCGATACTAGGCCGATATGCACAATACATTAGTATACTACGCTTGATACAGATCTTTGATATTCTTAAATGGATATGTCCGGAGAATTGGTAGACTTGGTGCTTTGCTAGGAGTCGACCTTGTCTTGTAAATCGGTAGAACGTAGTACTTGGTACGTACGTGATTCGGATACTCCGACGACCGTATTTACTGCCAGCTAATCCGGGGATCTCATGGGTCGCTTCCCGATAATCCACCGATGACGCACAACTCGCACTCTTGAATAATCTGGGATTATATAGAAGAGAGAGAAAATTTATCTATGATTAATTACGGAGATATTTTATATAGGATAAAATATCGTCTAGAGAGAGATAACGATTAATTTGGAATTAATCGGTAAATTAATATATTCGATATATTAAACGAAATTAGATTTCGACGCGGAATTAAAATTAGATTTTAATTCGGGCGAACGAATTAATTTAGAATTAATTCGTTAGCGATCTGAATAGTAATTTCGCTAGGCGAAATTAATTAATTCTCGTCGCGACGGAAATGCGTTAATTCGGAATTAGCGAAACTGAGCCCGAAAGTGTTTGCGGACACATTCGTATTTTGAAACGAGTGGTATCCGCAAATCACATCGCGATATCTCATCACTTGACACGAATAGATGATGGATGTATCTAGTCACCTTTATGGGATGATACATTGTCTCTATTCTCAATGTGTGATGATGATGCCATTTAATGAATTTTTTGGAGGGAAAACCTTTCACGGTTTTTGAAGGGTTTTTTAAATTAAAAATTCATTTTGGTAAATCATATCTCATGATTGCTTTTCTCTTTCTTTCTCACGTTTTGAAAAAAAACAAGAAGTGAAATAGAAAATGGATAGACACACTTTCTCTCCTTCTCCTCACGCCCAAAAAAACTGATATACTCACTGGTTTTGAACCAGAAAAACGTGAGCAATAGGGAAGCCAAGAGTGGATTTTCATGGTGAAAATTCAAGTGCTAGCACACTTACAAGTCTTGCGAAGGTGGTAGGGAGGTTCGACCATGAGCCGGGATCCGTCCGACGAAATTAGGAGCTCCATTTCGCAGCTCAAAAACTGAAGACAGAAGACAGTGGACTGCATGCAGTGGGCGTCCATGGCAGTGCGTTTTTGGCTTCATTCGTCTTCGTTTCGACTCTACCAACCAATGTAAGTATTCCGCTATCTTCGTTGGTGTATTCATGCATGTTTTTCATGTCTTGTTTGATCTTGGGACCTAGATAATTACCAACAAGTGTGAGTCAGAAAAAGAATAAAAAAATATTTTTCATTAAAGTCGTATCCATATTAAGCTTAATTAGTCAAATACATAGCATCTTTGAGATATCTAGGTTGGTTTGTCCCATCGGATCTCAATTATCGAGATGAAATCACTATGTCCACTTAGTTAGGTACCGAGTTGTGACCAAACTTTTGCACACACACTGTGAGTATGACTTAGATAATTTATTCAATAATTTAGATTTAAGTTGAATCGAGCACTTTAAAAGTTTCTTACACTTCATTATTAGGCATTCTCTAAGGACAATATTATTTATAATTTATCAAGACTATTTTGTTTGTTTTATTTATTTTTATGTTTTTGCATGATTGCATATGTGTGAGAATGACGTTTGTGGGTGTCGTCTCTGTAAGCCCTCATGAGACTACAACTCATCCTCTAGGGTCGCCTAAGGGTTTAAAGCTTGTGCATACGCTAAATGCAATCATGATCCCTACGATAGTTTACTTAAGTTTGTTTATTTTATTTTATTTGTGTTTGTTTTTGCTCGAGGCGAGCAAAATGTTATGTTTTGGGTGTGATAAGTGGTCAATATAGCATATTTTCCGCCTCCAAGTCTTACATTTTGTGGGCATATTGAGTGTTTTGATGTGTTTCTTTGAGTTTTTGTATATATAGATACAATGGGAGGAGCATGGATGTCAATCGTCGACTAAAAGAGGTGTTTTTGAGCATGAAACCTAGTAAAGCCCCATTGGCGCAACAACAGATGTCCATTGTCGTGCCAATAAAGTTGAATAATTGAAGAGCTCTTTGCCTCCCATTTGCGCGCCAATGGTAATGACGCAATTAAAGTGCATTCTGCCTCCAATTGGCGTGCCAACGGGAGCCCATTTCCTGATTATTTAGAATGTGAATTTCTTAAGACTGAAAGATCCCTACAATCCCTATATAAGCACAAGTCTGCTTCTAAACCTTGAAAAAGATGCCTTTGAAGGCTTAAGTAAACTTTTGAGAGAGGAATAAGCACATCAAGCAAGCATAGCCTCAAAGTTTAGCATCAAGAAAACAGAAGACTGCCGACTTTAACAGTGTTTATTCTTTTCTTCTCTTTCATGATTCTTTGTTTAATTTTGATTATTTCATTATAACTCACTCTCATGTGCTGTAACTAAACTCGTAATCTAGGGTTATGTTAAAACCCAATATTCTAATTTTATAATATTGCGTAATCTAGGGTTATGTTAACACCCAATATTCTAATTTTATAATATTGAGTTTTCTTATAGCTTGTGTGATTTATTGATTTATTTGTTGAACTTTATTCTTAATGCTTCTTGTTCCTTGATCACCAATAAAATTGATGTGGGAAACATATTTGAACTTGAAAGAGGAATTTTAGGTTTACGATCTCATCTAAGGGATTTCCCTGCAGGATCTATATATACCTGTAGGGCGTACGTAACCACAATTGAAACTTGATCTTAATGAATTTGGGTTAAGTTAGTGAACATAGAAATATAGTTAATTAGCTCATTCGAAATATTTGCACGTGACCATCGTAAAAAGCTTATGGATAATTTCGTATTCCAGGTTAATAAGTTGATTTATTGTACAAGTATAGGAAAATCAATTCATCTTTCTATAGTACTGGGTGGATTCATTGTTGGACAGTTATGACCCATAACGTCACTATTTGTACAGATCATGGTGTTGTTGTACAAATTAACTATGTGACAAAGGAAACTGCTCTCTTATCATTTGTGATTAGATCACCAAGATGTATAAATGATAGGAGGTCCTTATGATTAGTTCCTGGATTGAGATGATATGAGACAGTATCAATCCACGAAGGTTTAATCATTAAATATCCATAGTCAGAGTATTATCGAGATTGGACATCGATAATGCGTAAAAGACTAGTATTACACTTGTGCGCGTTGTGAGGGCATAACGACATAGTTCTCATATATTTGGGTATAGGATACTCATGCAAGTGTAGTAGGAGGTTGTGTTTACCGATGGTATGGGAAACAGCTTTGCTCTGGATAGACCCATCAGATTCCATTGGTAGTATAACTATGTATCTATGGAAGTCCAAATCAGGGTAGGTGTATTTGGTCTTAACCTGAGACTTGCAACCGTTAATACTTGCGACAATCAATATACTTTGGTTTTAGGTCATCCAGGGCTTTAACAGGTTCTGTGTACGCCTCTGCTGGGTATATTGAGAATCGTAGTGTGTTGGGTGTGATGTCAAGACGGAAGTATCACTCCAGTCATAATGGAGATGATGGTCACCTAGGATACGGAACTAGTTCTCTTATGTACTGCAGTCTCGGGATAATATGACTAGGTCATGATTATCCGATTATAGAGACTAGTTACCAGAGATCCGATATGTGCTTCATACGAGGCAGACACAATTCCAGCCTCAGGCCTTGCACGTGACATCCGATACTGGATCGAAATACGCAATACTACGCATACTACGCCTGATATAGATCACATATTCCTGTAAGGATAATTCTGGAGAATTGGGTAGGCATGGCGCTTTGCTAGAAGCCAATCTTGTCTTGTAAATCGGTAAAAACGTAGTACTAGGTACGTACGTGTTCGGATAGTCCGACGACCGAATTTACTGCCAACATATCTGGGGATCTCATGGGTCGCTTCCCGAAGATTCACCGATGATGTATGACTCGCACTTGATTAATCTGGGATTAATTAATGATGAGAGAGAAAATTAATCTGGGATTAATTACGGAGATATTTTATCTGGGATAAAATATTATTTAAAGAGAGAAAACGATTAATTTGGAATTAATCGATAAATTAATATATTCGATATATTAAACGAAATTGGATTTCGATGCGGAATTAAAATTAGATTTTAATTCTGGCGAACGAGTTAATTTAGAATTAATTCGTTAGTGACGTGAATAGTAATTTTGCTAGGCATAATTATTTAATTACGTCGCAACGGAAAATTCGTTAATTTGGAATTAGCGAACCCGAGCCTGAGAATGTTTGTGAACGCACTCGCATTTCGAATTCAAGTGCGGCCCGTAAGTCACATCAAGCGTCAAATCGCTAGTCACTTCAAGTGTCAAATCGATAGTCACTTCAAGCGTCAAATCACTTGTCACTTTGAGTGATGTGATATATAGTACTTGTGATGTGAATAGTTGATGTAGTGGTTGGCAAAGCTTTAATGGCTTGACTTTTTGGAAAAGCAAAATTGGAAAATGAATTTTGAAAAATTTATTAAGTGTATTAGATACACATTTTTCACCAACCAACATACAACTCTCTCATTCCTCTCTTCTCTCCCACACGCCCAAAAGGGCTTTCTTATTCTCTTCATTGGTTTCACCGAGAATCACAAGGAGAAGTTAAGGAATTTTGGTGGAAAAAATTCCTCAGTGCTAGCACACTTCCGGAGTCTTACGAAGGTGATAGGGAACCGCACTTGTGAGCATGAAATCACACAAAGCTTGGAGCTTGGAGGGATCACCATTGCCGAATTTGGAGACCAAAAACAGTGACTGCCGTGAGCCTTGGAAGATCTTCAAGGGCTTAAAAAGTTTTGTTCTTCGACGCATCGCCTCAACCGATCGATGTAAGTATTCCGCAACTTCTTTGATGTATTCACACTTTGTTTAATCGCTTTATTCGATCCTCGGGACCATATAGAATTTCCCAACATTCATAACCCTGGATGTTTGTCTCTCATTGGTTGCAACTTATCATCTTTAATTTTCTCTTCTTAGTTTTAATTTTAAGTTTTATTAAAACCCAATTAAATCTCGTTTAGATAACCCTAGGTAAATAGTCTTAATAATTAGTAAAGTGGATAATAAATCATTGTGAGTTCGACATCCGACTCATTAGTTACTATATTAACCGAGCGATACATACACTTACGTAACGTGTGAAAATCGCAATCAAAATCCATTTCCATGCCTATCTCAAAACCCGTGAATCCAAAACACTAAATTTACAACACTAAAATTTTATTTAAAAAAATTCTTATAATTTTAAGGCCTATCATTTTTCTTATGGAAATGGTCATATTCCATTTCCTTGCATATCTCAAGACTCAGTGAAATCAAAACTCTAAACTTAAATCCTAATATCTTTATATATATATATATAAGTGTCTCTTAAGTGATGATCGTAATTCAACGATTTGAAAGTCCGAATGGCCACTAATTCAATAGTCTGTCTTTACTAACGTGTTCCCCCATTCCATGGTCGGGTCTCATCCAGAGTTAGCAAGCTTAAGGAATCTCTTTATTTGGCCGAGCGTAGCGCGATCTTTTTATCATAGACTGAGTAGTCCACTTCAATAATCCAACAAAGAGCCCCTTACAAAATGAGGCCTCCTCAGGGAACCAGCAGAAAGGCCCTAGCGCGGGAAAATAGAAATACTTATTATAGATGAAGTAGGTGTTGGAAAAATGCTTATAAGTAAGCATTTTGAGGCTCAAAGGCAGGGGTTGTGGTTTGTTTGTTATTGAATGATTCGGACACTACTCCGTACAGTCCGTGAGTACTTCGAAATGGTATATTCATATGCTTAAAATGGTGCTTGGGTGAATGAGTGTTTTGTTCAAAGTTCACCCATTGGTGTTGGAAAATCAAGAGAAGTTAGCTTGTCCCATATGGGAAAGCTATAGAGGGAAAATTGTGCTTATATATGATTGCTCATATGTAGATGGGTAAGAGTTATAAGGATAGAGGCTCTCTCTACGTGCGCGGGGGGGGGGGGGGGGGTGCAAATCAAATCCGAATCAAGCTTGGCTCGTGTGCACCCGCGTGTCCTGCGTACACAAATGCCAGACCCAGTGTGCGGGTCTGTCCCAGCCAATTTTTGGATGTCTCTTTATTTTTTTTTTCCAAAACTTTTGAATTCCACTAACAACTAATTTAATTAGTTGATGGTTACAACAACATGAAAAGCCTCCCATTGATGAGATTTAATTGGCATTATAATTTCTTTTATAGGGAAGTGTTTTCGTTTTTGGGTTACACACACAGAACACACAAGCTGAAATACTAGAATTTCGAAAATCATTTGGAGAGTTCAAAATACTTTGTGGTTCGTTGGAAACAAGATTGGTGGTGCCCATACTTGTTTGTTTCCGTTGCATCCTGGGAAACAAGCGTCTCAAGTTCTACTGCACCTTCGGTAGGGGGCGAATTTGTTTTAAGGACATTGTTGCTCGCTTCAACAAGCCTCGGAATTCTTCATTGCTTTACTGTTCCTGTCGCTGATTCCTGTTATACCAATGTGACTGATTCACTGCCTGCGATTGTCTTCTGTTTTATTTATTTATTTATTTATTTTAATTTCCTGTTGTTATTTGTATCACTGTTGTTTATTTTCTGTTCGGTTTACTGCTTGTTCAAAGTCAGTTGTAAGAACACAGTAAACAAATAAATTTGTAATAGTCTTAAAACAAAGTTCAACTTTGTGGATATGGAAAACAGTCAAAACACAGTAGATATTGTGGCAGCCCCTGTGGCTGGCCAAATTGCTATGGCAGCCTCTTCGGCTGGCCAGAATATTGTGGCAGCCACCGTGGCTGGCCAAAGTGCAGTGGCAGCCTCTTCGGCTGGCCAACTTGCTTCAGCCTCTGGGCTTAATATGGCAGCCGCTGTGGCTGGCCAAGGTGTTTCTGCCTCTGTGGCTAGACAACATGTTGGACATGTGAGCCATGTCAATCCTGCTGCAGAAAAACCTGAAAATTCAGTGGATAAAATTTTAAACGGTGGCAACAGAAAATGTTTTTCTACTTGACCACGTTGAACCTTGCGATGTTTCTAAAGGAAGATGCTCATGTACCTGTGGAGGGTGAGATTGATATCCAAGTGATCAGTGTGATCGATGCTTGGAAACATTCCGAATTCCTATGTAGGAATTATGTGCTGAATGGGCTGAGTGATTCCTTGTACAGTGTGTATGCCGGGATGAAAACAGCAAAAGGGCTTTGGGAATCTTTAGACCGAAAATATAAAACTGAGGATGCCGGTACTAAGAAATTTGTCGTAGGCCGTTTCCTAGATTTTAAGATGGTTGATTCCAAAACTGTGTTAAGTCAAGTACAAGAATTGCAAATTATTCTAGCATAAATTCATGCTGAGGGGATGGTTTTAAGTGAAACCTCCAAGTAGCCTCGATAATTGAAAAACTACCACCTGGTTGGAAAGATTTCAAGAATTATTTAAAGCATAAGCGAAAAGAAATGAGCATTGAAGACTTGGTTCTTAAGCTTAGAATTGAGGAAGATTACAGAGTATCTGACAAGAGAGGAATAACTCATGAGGCCAAAGCAAATGTTGTTGAACATGGCCATAAGAACAAGAACCCTAAGAACAAAGGGTCAAAGATGGGCCCTAAAGGAGGAGTTTCCAAGAAATCCAAATTTCAAGGAAGATGCTTCAACTGTGACAAAATGGGTCACAAGTTTCTGAGTGCAGACTGCCGAAGAAGAAAAAGAATCAAGAGGCTAATGTGATGGAAAACATGACTCAAGATGTTTCAGACATTAACCTTTCAGCTGTGGTTTCTGAGGTGAATCTGGTGGGTTTCTAACCCAAGAGAGTGGTGGATTGACACTGGTGCCACTCGACATGTGTGCTCGGACAAGAGCATGTTTTCTTCATTTGAGCCTACTGGTAATGGGGAAAAATTATACATGGGAAATTCAGCAACATCTGAGATTGAAGGTCAAGGCAAGGTGATTCTGAAGATGACATCTGGGAAAGAGTTGACTTTGAACAACGTTCTGTATGTACCAGAAATACGGAAGAATCTTGTGTCTGGATCACTTCTGAACAAGCACGGATTCCGGATGGTGTTCGAGTCTGATAAAGTAGTTTTAACTAAAAAAAATGGGATGTATGTGGGAAAATGGTATGTAACTGATGGGCTCTTTAAGCTCAATGTAATGGTTGTTAAACCTAAGAATATCAATAAAGCTAGTTCTTCTGCTTATATTGTTGAGTACTCTAATCTATGGCATGGTAGATTAGGACATGTTAATTTTAATTCATTACGGAAATTAATTAACATGAACCACATTCACCAATTTTAAAATTGATAACAAACATAAGTGTGATACTTGTGTTGAGGCCAAATTGACTAGATCATCTTTTCATAGTATTGAAAGAAACTCTGAACCACTTGATCTAATAATACGGATGTATGTGATTTTAATTCAATACAATCAAGAGGTGGTAATAAATATTTTATTACCTTTATTGATGATTGCACGAGATTTTGCTATGTGTATTTGATGAAAAGCAAGGACGAAGCTATAGAGAAATTTACCCTCTATAAGAATGAAGTTGAGAACCAACTGAATAAAAGAATTAATGAGTTAAGAAGTGATCGTGGTGGTGAGTATGTTTTTCCTTTTGAATCACTTTGTGAACAAAATGGAATCATACATCAAACCACAGCTCCTTATTCACCTCAATCCAATGGATTGCAGAACGACGAAAGAATCGTACTTGAAAAGAGATGATGAACGCTATGTTAATCAGCTCTGGCTTACCTCAGAATATGTGGGGAGAAGCTGTCTTATCAGCTAATTACCTTTTAAATAAGGTACCACGGAAAGAAGTAGGGAAAACTCCTTATGAATGTGGAATGAATAGTACCTTCCTATAAATTCTACGAGTGTGGGGGTGTCTTGCCAAGGTAGTCATTCTCCACCTAAGAAGGTGAAGATAGGACCAAAAACTGTTGATTGTGTTTTCATATAGGATATGATAACATAACAGTAATGCTTATCGATTTCTTGTGTATCAGTCTACTGTAACAGATATTCACAAGAATACGATAATGGAGTCGAGAAGAATGCATCATTTTCGAATATTTTTTTCCTTGTAAAACTAATTCGAATTCAAATGTGCACAAACGGGCACATGAGACTATCATTGAAAGATAGTCAGGACCAAGAACACATAAATGTTCCAGAGGATCAACAAGTTGTTGAACTTGAACCAAGACGTAGCAAAAGAGCTAGAACGGAAAAATCATTTGGTCCAGATTTTCTGACATTTTTGCTAGAGAATGATCCTCAAAGCTATAACGAAGCTGTAAGGTCAGCTGATGGTGCCTTGTGGAAAGATGCCATCAATAGTGAAATTGAATCCATCTTACAAAATCACACCTGGGAGTTAGTGAATCTTCCTCCAGGATGTAAACCTTTAGGGTCCAAGTGGATTTTCAAAAAGAAAATAAAGGCAGATGGATCAATTGACAAGTACAAAGCAAGACTTGTAATTAAAAGGTTACAGACAACGTGAAGGTCTTGATTACTTTGATACTTATTCTCCTGTAACGAGAATAAATTTCCATAAGGATGATAATAGCGATTGCAGCTTTGCGCAATCTTGAGGTACATCAGATGGATGTGCAAACAGCCTTTCTAAATGGAGATTTAGATGGAAGAAAATTCTACATGGAACAACCTGAAGGCTTTATAGCTCCAGGACAAGAAAAGAAAGTCTGTAAGTTAGTAGTTAAATCCTTGTATGGATTGAAACAAGCCCCGAAACAGTGGCATAAAAAGTTTGATGACACCATGTTGGCAAATGGTTTCAAAATCAATGAATGTGTATAAATGCATTTATGTCAGAGAGACAGAAGTTGGCTATGTCATTTTATGTCTCTACGTTGATGACATATTGATTGTCGGGAGTAATGTTAAAATGGTGAAATCTACCAAGAATATGCTGAAATCCAAGTTTGACATGAAAGACATGGGTCTAGCAGATGTCATTCTGGGAATAAAGATCTCGAGAAGTCCTGATGGACTTATTCTTGATCAGTCGCACTATGTGGATAAGATTCTTGGTAAATTTAACAATGATGATATGCTATGCTGGGCTAGAACTCCTTTAGATGTGAGTCTACACCTATCGAAGAATAGGGGACATGGTATATCTCAAGTAGAATACTCTAGAGGGATCGGGAGTTTGATGTATCTATCGAGTTGTACAAGGCCTGATATAGCCTGTACAGTAAACAGCTCAGCAGATATACGAGTAATCCAGGGGTTGATCACTGGAAAGCAATAGTGAGAGTACTTAGGTACTTACGTTTTACTCGTAATTATGGGTTGCACTATCATAGATATCCAGCTGTAGTCGAAAGATACAGTGATGCTAATTGGATATCTGACATGAAAGACTCAAAGTCTACCAGTGGCTATGTGTTTTATACTAGCAGGTGCAGCTATATCATGGAAATCCTCCAAACAGACTGTGATAGCCAGATCTACAATGGAATCGGAATTCATTGCATTAGACAAGTGTGCTGAAGAAGCAGAATGGCTTCGAAATTTTCTAGAGGATATTCCAAGTTGGCCTAAGCCAGTGCCAGCAATTTGCATTCATTGCGATAGTCAATCTGCAATTGGAAGGGCACATAACAATATGTATAATGGTAAGTCTAGACATATTCGTCGTAGACACAATACCGTTAGAAATTACTCTCTCTACTGGAGTTATTTCGATTGACTATGTAAAGTCAAAGGATAACATTGCAGATCCGCTAACCAAAGGGTTAAATAGAGAGTTGGTTGTGAAATCATCGAGGGGAATGAGACTAAACCCCATTAGATAAATGTTTATTACGAAGGAAAACCCAACCTTGTTGACTGGAGATCCCAAGATCTAGGTTCAATGGGACAACCTACTCGTAAAAGACATAATTGGTTCACTGTGGGGGGGTTACCCTCTAGTCCATTCCTATGGTGAAATGACACAGTGATGCTCGTATGGATTGAGGTTAGCAAAGGCTTTTAATGATTTTTATGCGTCGGGAATCCGAGCAGAGTATTACGAGATGCTCTTAAATAAGAAATCACCTATGTGAGAGAGAAGTGGGGCCGCTTCAAAGGGAATTGTACGGGGCTCAATTCTTAGAAACTCTTGCAGAACCAGGTGTTGATGTTCATGGCCAAAATGAACATAATAATGAGAACTCAGATGTGTTAGGTTTAATATCTGTGTGATATATATTCTCCATTTACATGAATGGCCAGTACAGTTCAATGACATCGCGTCCACTGTCAGCCAGTAAATGAGATATATTTTCACAAGGGAAGGTTCAAAGGCTGAGGCCTACCTATCCTATGCAGGTGTTGAACCGTTGAACTCTTCTAGGTTAAAATAAAATGTTTTATAAAATAATTTTATTCGACGTTTTCGCCCATTTCATTCATGTGGGGATTGTTGAAAAATGCTTATAAGTAAGCATTTTGAGGCTCAATTTTAAGCATGGTCCACTTGTGTTAGTGGTTGTTATTGAATGATTCGGATACTCCTCCGTGAGTACTTCGAAATGGTATATTCATATGCTTAAAATGGTGCTTGGGTGAATGAGAAATTGTTGCTCAAAGTTCACCCATTGGTGTTGGAAAATCAAAGAAAGTTAGCTTGTCCATATGGGAAAGCTATAGAGGGAAAATTGTGCTTATATATGATTGCTCATATAGATGGGTAAGAGTTATAAGGATAGAGGCTCTCTCTACGTGCGGGGGGGGGGGGGGTGCAAATCAAATCCGAATCAAGCTTGGCTCGTGTGCACCCGCGTGTCCTGCGTACACGAATGCCGGACCAATTGTGCGGGTCTGCCCAGCCAATTTTTGGATGTCTCTTTTTTTTTTTTCCAAACCTTTTGAATTCCATAACAACTAATTTAATTAGTTTGATGGTTACAACAATGAAAAGCCTCCCATTGATGAGATTTATTGGCATTATATTTCTTTTAATAGGGAGTGTTTTCGTTTTGGGTTACCACACAGAACACACAAGCTGAAATACTAGAATTTCGAAAAATCATTTTGGGAGAGTTCAAAACACTTGTGGTTCGTGGGAAACAAGATTGGTGGTGCCCATTACTTGTTTGTTTCCGTTGCATCCTGGGAAACAAGCGTCTCAAGTTCTACTGCACCTTCGGTAGGGGGCGAATTTGTTTTAAGGACATTGTTGCCCTTCATCAACAAGCCTCGGAATTCTTCATTGCTTTACTGTTCCTGTCGCTGATTCCTGTTATCCACTGTGACTGATTCACTGCCTGCGATTGTCTTCTGTTTTATTTTTATTTTTATTTTAATTTCTGTTGTTTATTTGTATCACGTTGTTTATTTTCTGTTCGGTTTACTGCTTGTTCAAAGTCAGTTGTAAGAACACAGTAAAAAATAAATTTGTAATAGTCTTAAAACAAATTCAACTGTGGATATGGAAAACAGTCCAAAACACAGTAATGTTGTGGCAGCCCCTGTGGCTGGCCAAATTGCTATGGCAGCCTCTTCGGCTGGCCAGAATATTGTGGCAGCCCCGTGGCTGGCCAAAGTGCAGTGGCAGCCTCTTCGGCTGGCCAACTTGCTTCAGCCTCTGGGCTTAATATGGCAGCCGCTGTGGCTGGCCAAGGTGTTGCTGCCTCTGTGGCTAGACAACCTGTTGGACATGTGAGCCATGTCAATCCTGCTGCAGAAAAACCTGAAAAATTCAGTGGACAAATTTTAAACGGTGGCAACAGAAAATGTTTTTCTACTTGACCACGTTGAACCTTGCGAGGTTTCTAAAGGAAGATGCTCATGTACCCGTGGAGGGTGAGATTGATATCCAAGTGATCAGTGCGATCGATGCTTGGAAACATTCTGAATTCCTATGTAGGAATTATGTGCTGAATGGGCTGAGTGATTCCTTGTACAGTGTGTATGCCGGATGAAAACAGCAAAAGGGCTTTGGGAATCTTTAGACCGAAAATATAAAACTGAGGATGCCGGTACTAAGAAATTTGTCGTAGGCCGTTTCCTAGATTTTAAGATGGTTGATTCCAAAACTGTGTTAAGTCAAGTACAAGAATTGCAAATTATTCTAGCAGAAATTCATGCTGAGGGGATGGTTTTAAGTGAAACCTTCCAAGTAGCCTCGATAATTGAAAAACTACCACCTGGTTGGAAAGATTTCAAGAATTATTTAAAGCATAAGCGAAAAGAAATGAGCATTGAAGACTTGGTTCTTAAGCTTAGAATTGAGGAAGATTACAGAGTATCTGACAAGAGAGGAATATCATGAGGCCAAAGCAAATGTTGTTGAACATGGCCATAAGAACAAGAACCCTAAGAACAAAGGGTCAAAGATGGGCCCTAAAGGAGGAGTTTCCAAGAAATCCAAATTTCAAGGAAGATGCTTCAACTGTGACAAAATGGGTCACAAGTCTTCTGAGTGCAGACTGCCGAAGAAGAAAAAGAATCAAGAGGCTAATGTGATGGAAAACATGACTCAAGATGTTTCAGACATTAACCTTTCAGCTGTGGTTTCTGAGGTGAATCTGGTGGGTTCTAACCCAAGAGAGTGGTGGATTGACACTGGTGCCACTCGACATGTGTGCTCGGACAAGAGCATGTTTTCTTCATTTGAGCCTACTGGTAATGGGGAAAAATTATACATGGGAAATTCAGCAACATCTGAGATTGAAGGTCAAGGCAAGGTGATTCTGAAGATGACCTCTGGGAAAGAGTTGACTTTGAACAACGTTCTGTATGTACCAGAAATACGGAAGAATCTTGTGTCTGGATCACTTCTGAACAAGCACGGATTCCGGATGGTGTTCGAGTCTGATAAAGTAGTTTTAACTAAAAATGGGATGTATGTGGGAAAAGGTATGTAACTGATGGGCTCTTTAAGCTCAATGTAATGGTTGTTAAACCTAAGAATATCAATAAAGCTAGTTCTTCTGCTTATATTGTTGAGTACTCTAATCTATGGCATGGTAGATTAGGACATGTTTAATTTAATTCATTACGGAAATTAATTAACATGAACCACATTCCCAATTTTAAAATTGATAACAAACATAAGTGTGATACTTGTGTTGAGGCAAAACTGACTAGATCTTTTCATAGTATTGAAAGAAACTCTGAACCACTTGATCTAATACATACCGATGTATGTGATTTTAATTCAATACAATCAAGGTGGTAATAAATATTTTATTACCTTTATTGATGATTGCACGAGATTTTGCTATGTGTATTTGATGAAAAGCAAGGACGAAGCTATAGAGAAATTTGTCTCTATAAGAATGAAGTTGAGAACCAACTGAATAAAAGAATTAAGGAGTTAAGAAGTGATCGTGGTGGTGAGTATGTTTTCCTTTTGAATCACTTTGTGAACAAAATGGAATCATACATCAAACCACAGCTCCTTATTCACCTCAATCCAATGGGATTGCAGAACGAAAGAATCGTACCTTGAAAGAGATGATGAACGCTATGTTAATCAGCTCTGGCTTACCTCAGAATATGTGGGGAGAAGCTGTTTTATCAGCTAATTACCTTTTAAATAAGGTACCACGGAAAGAAGCAGGGAAAACTCCTTATGAAATGTGGAAAGGAAGAGTACCTTCCTATAAATTTCTACGAGTGTGGGGGTGTCTTGCCAAAGTAGTCATTCCTCCACCTAAGAAGGTGAAGATAGACCAAAAACTGTTGATTGCATTTTCATAGGATATGCACATAACAGTAATGCTTATCGATTTCTTGTGCATGAGTCTAATATACCAGATATTCACAAGAATACGATAATGGAGTCGAGGAATGCATCATTTTTCGAATATTTTTCCTTGTAAAACTAATTCGAATTCAAATGTGCACAAACGGGCACATGAGACTATCATTGAAGATAGTCAGGACCAAAAGAACACATAAATGTTCCAGAGGATCAACAAGTTGTTGAACTTGAACCAAGACGTAGCAAAAGAGCTAGAACGGAAAAATCATTTGGTCCAGATTTTCTGACATTTTTGCTAGAAAATGATCCTCAAAGCTATAACGAAGCTGTAAGGTCAGCTGATGGTGCTTTGTGGAAAGATGCCATCAATAGTGAAATTGAATCCATCTTACAAAATCACACCTGGGAGTTAGTGGATCTTCCTCCAGGATGTAAACCTTTAGGGTCCAAGTGGATTTTCAAAAAGAAAATAAAGGCAGATGGATCAATTGACAAGTACAAAGCAAGACTTGTAATTAAAGGTTACAGACAACGTGAAGGTCTTGATTACTTTGATACTTATTCTCCTGTAACGAGAATAAATTCCATAAGGATGATACTAGCGATTGCAGCTTTGCGCAATCTTGAGGTACATCAGATGGATGTGAAAACAGCCTTTCTAAATGGAGATTTAGATGAAGAAATCTACATGGAACAACCTGAAGGCTTTATAGCTCCAGGACAAGAAAAGAAAGTCTGTAAGTTAGTTAAATCCTTGTATGGATTGAAACAAGCTCCGAAACAGTGGCATAAAAAGTTTGATGACACCATGTTGGCAAATGGTTTCAAAATCAATGAATGTGATAAATGCATTTATGTCAGAGAGACAGAAGTTGGCTATGTCATTTTATGTCTCTACGTTGATGACATATTGATTGTCGGGAGTAATGTTAAAATGGTGAAATCTACCAAGAATATGCTGAAATCCAAGTTTGACATGAAAGACATGGGTCTAGCAGATGTCATTCTGGGAATAAAGATCTCGAGAAGTCCTGATGGACTTATTCTTGATCAGTCGCACTATGTGGACAAGATTCTTGGTAAATTTAACAATGATGATTCTGCTGTGGCTAGAACTCCTTTAGATGTGAGTCTACACCTATCAAAGAATAGGGGAGATGGTATATCTCAAGTAGAATACTCTAGAGTGATCGGGAGTTTGATGTATCTATCGAGTTGTACAAGGCCTGATATAGCCTGTACAGTAAACAAGCTCAGCAGATATACGAGTAATCCAGGGGTTGATCACTGGAAAGCAATAGTGAGAGTACTTAGGTACTTACGTTTTACTCGTAATTATGGGTTGCACTATCATAGATATCCAGCTGTAGTCGAAGGATACAGTGATGCTAATTGGATATCTGACATGAAAGACTCAAAGTCTACCAGTGGCTATGTGTTTACACTAGCAGGTGCAGCTATATCATGGAAATCCTCCAAACAGACTGTGATAGCCAGATCTACAATGGAATCAGAATTCATTGCATTAGACAAGTGTGCTGAAGAAGCAGAATGGCTTCGAAATTTTCTAGAGGATATTCCAAGTTGGCCTAAGCCAGTGCCAGCAATTTGCATTCATTGCGATAGTCAATCTGCAATTGGAAGGGCACATAACAATATGTATAATGGTAAGTCTAGACATATTCGTCGTAGACACAATACCGTTAGACAATTACTCTCTACTGGAGTTATTTCGATTGACTATGTAAAGTCAAAGGATAACATTGCGGATCCGCTAACCAAAGGGTTAAATAGAGAGTTGGTTGTGAAATCATCGAGGGGAATGAGACTAAACCCCATTAGATAAATGTTTATTACGAAGGAAAACCCAACCTTGTTGACTGGAGATCCCAAGATCTAGGTTCAATGGGACAACCTACTCGTAAAAGACATAATTGGTTCACTGTGGGGGGTTACCCTCTAGTCCATTCCTATGGTGAAATGAAACAGTGATGCTCGTATGGATTGAGGTTAAGCAAAGGCTTTTAATGATTCTTATGCGTCGGGAATCCGAGCAGAGTATTACGAGATGCTCTTAAATAAGAAATCACCTATGTGAGAGAGAAGTGAGGCTGCTTCAAAAGAAATTGTACGGGGCTCAATTCTTAGAAACTCTTGCAGAACCAGGTTGATGTTCATGGCCAAAATGAACATAATAATGAGAACTCAAATGTGTTAGGTAAATATCTGTGTGATATATATTCTCCATTTACATGAACGGCAGTACAGTTCAATGACATCGCGTCCACTGTCAGCCAGTAAATGAGATATATTTTCACAAGGGAAGGTTCAAAGGCTGAGGCCTACCTATCCTATGCAGGTGTTGAACCGTTGAACTCTTCTAGGTTAAAATAAAATGTTTTATAAAATAATTTTATTCGACGTTTTTCGCCAATTTCATTCATGTGGGGATTGTTGGAAAAATGCTTATAAGTAAGCATTTTGAGGCTCAATTTTAAGCATGGTCCACTTTGTGTTAGTGGTTGTTATTGAATGATTCGGACACTCCTCCGTGAGTACTTCGAAATGGTATATTCATATGCTTAAAATGGTGCTTGGGTGAATGAGAAATTGTTGCTCAAAGTTCACCCATTGGTGTTGGAAAATCAAGAGAAGTTAGCTTGTCCCATATGGGAAAGCTATAGAGGGAAAATTGTGCTTATATATGATTGCTCATATGTAGATGGGTAAGAGTTATAAGGATAGAGGCTCTCTCTACGTGCGCGGGGGGGGGGGGGTGTGCAAATCAAATCCGAATCAAGCTTGGCTCGTGTGCACCCGCGTGTCCTGCGTACACGAATGCCGGACCAAATTGTGCGGGCCTGGCCCAGCCAATTTTTGGATGTCTCTTTATTTTTTTTTCCAAACCTTTTGAATTCCATAACAACTAATTTAATTAGTTTGATGGTTACAACAAGTGAAAGCCTCCCATTGATGAGATTTAATTGGCATTATAATTTCTTTAATAGGGAAGTGTTTTCGTTTTTGGGTTACACACACAGAACACACAAGCTGAAATACTAGAATTTCGAAAATCTTTTGGAGAGTTCAAAACACTTTGTGGTTCGTTGGAAACAAGATTGGTGGTGCCCATACTTGTTTGTTTCCGTTGCATCCTGGGAAACAAGCGTCTCAAGTTCTACTGCACCTTCGGTAGGGGGCGAATTTGTTTTAAGGACATTGTTGCTCGCTTCAACAAGCCTCGGAATTCTTCATTGCTTTACTGTTCCTGTCGCTGATTCCTGTTATACCACTGTGACTGATTCACTGCCTGCGATTGTCTTCTGTTTTATTTATTTATTTATTTTAATTTCCTGTTGTTATTTGTATCACTGTTGTTTATTTTCTGTTCGGTTTACTGCTTGTTCAAAGTCAGTTGTAAGAACACAGTAAACAAATAAATTTGTAATAGTAGGTGATGGTAGTTTACCAGAAACAAGCTATCAAACCGAGTGGAGGCCGCCTCCAGATGTTCTCTCCTTCACCCACCAGTCAGTTCCGCTTAGTCTACTTATTCTTTTCACGAGCTAAAAAGGCATGGTTTCATAAACATGGTCTCCTAGCGTACAATATAGCTGAAAAAATGATCGTTATTTTTCATCTTTTAAAAAATTTCTACATTAAAACCAAAAGGAGGTTTCAACTTAAGCAGTTAAACCACTATTAATCGCTATCGATCAGGATAGACATTTCCGATTTAGTTTGTCAATTTTTTTTTTAAAAAAAAAATTTGATTTGGCTTGAGAGTTTTGAACCAGTAGGTTTTTTTTCAAATTTCAGTTCAATTTGATTTGTTTTGAGATTTGATTTGGTTTGGTTTGATAATTCTGTTCAATTCAATTATGTTTGTACTGTTGGAGTTGATACTCGACGTGACGATTTCTCATGTATTTTCCTATAAATACGTAAATGAACAATATTTTGTTATGAATCAAATATACGATTTCATTGATATATTATCTTATAAATGGTAAAGACGTATCAGACCTAGGAGTGATTAAGTTATAATGTAATTGTAAAAGCTCGCAATTGACATTGAGAAATGTTATAACAGTATCATTCTTAAATTGTTCCTGGCCAAGGTTTACATTCTTGGTCCGTAAGTAAACCCGATAGACCGGTACGTGTTGTATATCGGAATATTGGATTCCGATGGTTTATCTCAGTGAGCCACGAATCTAGAGAGACTCGTATAGATATGTAGATGTTCATAGTGGATGAGCACTGAACGACTCACGAAAGATTCCTAGTAACATCACGAAAGATTCCTAATAGATGGTATGCTTGTGTCAATAGGAATCTTCTCGAGTTGAGTAGGATAATGGTCATTTGACTTGAGATACCACATTGAATATATAAGTTATCCTCCATACTTTGATGACAGTCACGTCTTTGACCTTTTTAGGTTAGACCTCTGTCTGTTTGTTGGGTGTAGACGGATGCTCATGATATCCGGTGATGTATCCAGAGAGGATCTGTCAGTCTTGCGTACATGATTTAGGTCTTCACTTCATAAGATTGCGATTTATCAAATCCATGGCCATGGTACACTCGGAAATGAGTTCTGAGTGTTATTGAGAAATCGTAATTCTATACGTCGACGAGATTATACCTTATGAGATTTGACGATTATATCTATGTCTCTAGTATTTATACGGATACCTATGATGGAAGGATTATACGTATGCGAAGATCTCAACTTGTATGGTTCAGCGGGAATATCTGTGGTCGTCATAATTTATGAGTGGGTAAATTATGGACACATGATTGGATTCTGTGACGGATATACCTGAACTTAGAGAGTCTCACATAATCAAAAATACTCGTAGAGCACTAGGGCGACTTATAACAAATAATATTGATTATTCAGAAATCGTTTAACGGTTAAACGAAAATTACACATGTGGGGGCATTCGGTAATTTCCTAATTTAATGTGTATATGTATTAGATACATAATTTGATTAGATACATATTGATTAATTATCAAATTATTTTTGACACATGTTATTCATGGATGTATTTTCACTACAACAAAATTGACTTTTAGTGGCGAAAATTTTCGCCACTAAAAGCCAAAATTTCACTACTAAAACAATTAGTGGCGAAATATAAATTCGCCACTAATTCGCCACTAAAAGTGCGACACAAAAGTTTTAGTGGCGAAATAAATTTCGTCAGTGAAAGTAGACATTAGTGGCGAAAATTTTAGATTTTTATTTCGCCACTAAAAGTTACTTTCAGTGGAAAAAATATTTAACTTTTAGTGGCGAATTTTTCGCCACTAAAAGTCACTTTCATTTGGGAAATTCATTTTGCCTCCAAAATAATTATTTTCAGTGACGAAATTAGGTAAATATTAAAAACGTACCTTGAGTAATTATATTTCAAAATCTATTCACACCATACGATATATTTTGTATTGTAAAATGATTTAAAATATAAATTTTAATACATTAGTATATATAAAATACAATATTTGTATTTACAAGCAAAAAATATATTATGTTCTTACATTAAAACTTACAAATGACCAACTAATTATAATTTAAAAATCAAAAGTTATATGTTTCGTCTCACATCTAAATTTACATTCTATTTTCAAACTACAAAAAAGACTTTGAACATATGGTGAAACAGAACCATTCATCGAATGAACTAACTTTTCATATGTGCACTACTTTTTGAACCAACAAAATAGTTACCTACATTTGTATGAAATTAATTATATCAGCATATATTAATCTCATATCAATAGATAAATAAAAACTAATTATATGTAAAAAAAAATATTAAAACTGAAGAATTGATAAAAATGAAAGAAATAAAATTAAAATCAACTTAAGTTGATATTTTGAAAACATGTTTCAAATTACCTGATATTTATGAAAAATATATGCTACAAAAGTCACATAACTGTTATCGAAACATATCATTTGAAACTGATTCGTTGTGACTTCAGTCTTTTCTTCCTATCTACACCATCCTGAGGTAAGTTAAAAAAAAATTTAAAAACCAAACTACTTTACTATACAATCTTAAAATTTGATATCAACTCACTTTTCCCTGCAAAGTTGTTGTTGGAGTTGATCCTCCAACTGGTCCATTCAAAATCTTTTGATCTGTATAATATAAATGTAAATTCCATAATAATAGTGTTATAGGCATCACAAATATATTTAATTAAAAAACAAGTGCATGTTACTCACGTCGCTCTCCACGCATATGAGACATATATTCTTGTGCGCCATTCACCGCAATATTACATATCTTGCAAGTGTACAACTCCTACAAATATGACCAATAAATATGACAATCAAATGTGTTTTAAAGAATTTTTCGCCATTTTGTTAATCAAAACATAACTTACAATATCACATTGAGTTGGACCAACATCATTTGGGACTGATTTCTTCTCATCAACAGGCTTTGAACAAGATGAACCAGACTATAAATTTATTAACCAAATATATCAAACACAAGAATATAGAAATAGCAAAACACAAGAAGATGAACCAGAGGGTAACCATATTGATAAAATAAAAATATTATTTGATAAAACACAAGAATATATAAATAGCTTTGTATAAATATCTTACTACTTACTGGTGGATGATGACTCTCCCGCGAAGAGGCTAACTATTCTTTCACCAACCGTTGCAACTTTTTCTTCATTTCAATGCGTAGCTCCTCACGTAACTTGGCCTCTATCTCTGTACTAAGTGTAACTCGAAGTTCAACCTTTTTTTTTAGAAAAAAGTTAGTCATTTTCTCCTCAACCTCAGATTGAATTCGAGTAGTTATCTCTTCATTCATCACACTATGATGATTTTGTTGCCCTCCATGATTTACACTTTTGAAAGGGAGAGTGCCTTCTCTCATACCTCTTTGGTATCCTGATCTATGCCCAAGAACAATTGTGAAAGCCTCTTGGGTTCTAAGTGTTGGGTTACTACGGTCTAACCGGGATCGTTTTAAACAAGAAACATACATGTGAATACAACAAGGAAGTTGCAGAATACTTACATTGAGCGGTTGAGCGATGCGACGAAGAACAAAACTTCAAGCTTTTCCCTCCTAGGGCTCACGGTTTTGAGCTGAAAAATGTCCTCCATTTTCGGCCATGGTCCTCCTCCAAGCTCCAAGCTTTTGTTGATGATTCCATGCTCATGTGTGTGGTTCCCTATCACCTTCGTAAGACCCCGAATGTGTGCTAGCACTTGGTAATTTTTGCCACAAAAATCACCCTTGCACTCATCTTCATTCTCGGCAGTTTGGCAGAAAACAGAAGAGGAAATCAGCCCCTTGGGCGTGAGAGAAGAAGAGAAGACTGAGAGAGAGATGTGTTGGTTGTTGCCAAAATTGTATTAGTTAATATATTTCAAAAACAAAATAAACATATTACCATTTTTCCTTTTCCAAAACGTCAAAGCATTAAAGCTTTTCCAACTACCACCATCAATCACAATGACAAGTTGTCACATCACTCAAAGTGACTAGACATCACATCAATTGATTGACTAGTGATTTGACGCTTGATGTGACTTGTGGGCCGTACTTAATTCGCAATGCGAGTGCGCCCGCAAACACTCTCGGGCTCGGGTTCGCTAATTCCAATTAACGAATTTTCCGTTGCGACGTAATTAAATAATTATGCATAGCAAAATCACTATTCACGTCGCTAACGAATTAATTTTAAATTAACTCGTTCGCCCGAATTAAAATCTAATTTCAATTCCGCGTCGAAATCCAATTTCGTATAATATATCGAATATATTATTTTATCGATTAATTTTAAATTAATCATTTTCTCTCTTTAATTAATATTTTATCCCAGATAAAATATCTCTGTAATTAATCCTAGATTAATTTTCTCTCTCATTTAATTAATCCCAGATTAATAAAGTGCAAGTCATACGTCATCGGTGAATCTTCAGGAAGCGACCCATGAGATCCCCGGATATATTGGTAATAAATCCGGTCGTCGGACTATCCGAACACGTAAGTACCTAGTACTACGTTTTTACCGATTTACAAGACAAGGTTGGTTTCTAGCAAAGCGTCATGCCTACCCAATTCTCCAGAAATATCCTTATAGGAATATGTGATCTATATCAGGCGTAGTATACTTAGTATTGCGTATTTCGATCCAGTATCGGATGTCACGTGCTAGGCCTGGGGCTGGAAATGTGTTTGCCCCGTACAAAGCATGTATCGGATCTCTGGTAACTAGTCTCTATAATCGGATAAACATGACCTAGTCATAATATCCCGATAGCTGCAACATATAAGAGAACCAGTTCCGTATCCTACGTGATCATCATCTCTACTATTATTGGAGTGATACTTCCATCTCGACATCACACCCAATACACTACGATTCTCAATATACCGAGAAAAGGCGTACACGGAACCTGTTAAAGCCCTGGACGACCAAAACCAAAGTACATTGATTGTCGCAAGTATTAGCGGTGCAAGTCTCAGGTTAAGACCAAATACACCTACCCTGATTCGGACTTCCATAGACACATAGTAATACTACCAATGGAATTCCGAGGGGTCAATCCAGAGTGAAGCTGTTTTCCGTACCATCGGTAAAACACAACCTCCTACTACACTTGCATGAGTATCATATACCCAAATATATGAGAACTATGCCGTTATGCCCTCACAATGCGCACAAGTGTAATACTAGTCTATTCTGCATTATCGATGTCCAATCTCGATAATACTACGACTATGGATATTTTAATGATTAAACCTTTATGGATTGATACTATCTCCTATCATCTCAATCCAGGAACTAATCATATGGACCTTTCATCATTTATACATCTTGGTGATCTAATCACAAATGATAAAAGAACAATTTCCTTTGTCACATAGTTAATTTGTACAACAACACCATGATCTGTACAAATAGTGACGCTATGGGTCATAACTATCCAACACTAAGTGTGTCAACTTCGTTGCATTGCAATTGTGTTTCATGCAATTCCCACAACTTTTGATAAGCTTCTTCAGCCTTTTTATCTACCCAACTGCCATCATTTTTCTTTCTTTCTATGGCAAAAAGTCTAAGATACTTTGTTGGTTCTGTAATGTTTTTTAGGGTACTCGTCGTGCTTCTCTATGAGTTAAATAAGATAATGTAAAATACAATAAAAACTATCAATAAAAGAAATGAAATAACACACCAACTGATAATAAAATTTTACCATTTCATACGCAATTCTTGCAATAGACTTGGTACCCACGCAAGCAAGCATCTTTTGTTTTTTCCGATTGGAAGAATTCACTTCACTAATATGCTACATCAATAAAAATAACATGTGAGGAAAAAAAAATTCAATTCTCAGAAATATAGAAAATTCAATCCATTTTACAGAAATATATAAACCCAGAAACTGAGAGAAATTGGGTTTCTACAGCAAGCAGAACCCACTGCAACATGAAGAAACCCAGTTTCTGGTTTTCTGCTGCATGTGGAAATCCAATTTATGGGCTTCTACATGCAGCATAACCCAGTTTGAAACCATCATCAGAGCGTTTCTCTTTATGCCACCGCATATAAGATGCTAGCTTAGAAGACATGTAAAATCTTTGAAGCCTTGGTTTTAATGGAAAATGACGCAAGATTTTTTGTGGAATTTTTCTTCCATTACTTGAACAATCACTAAGATTATCATTTTCAACTTCACAACCACCATTTTTCCATCTTGAGCATCCACAGACCAGGCAACTTTGAAGATTAGCATATTGTTTTCGATAAAGAATGCAATCATTCTTACAAACATCAATCTTAGTATAATTCAAACCTAAATCATGTGTGTATTTTTTTGCTTCATAGGAATTTTTTGGAAATTTTTCATCATGAAGGAACGCTCTTCTCAAAAGGCCAAGCAACATAGTTAGAGATTTATCACTCCAACCATTGATGCATTTTAAATGGAGAATATGAACAATAAAGAATTAGTGGCGAAATATAAATTTCGTCACTAAAATTTTGCCACTAAAGATGTTATTTCTTGTATTGTTTTTCATTTAGTGTAAATGTAAAAATACATAATATATATAAATTAATTGAATTGATTAATTAAAGGTTAATTAATCCATTAATTGATTGATTATTTATACATAAGTATATGTCATAATTTTATAACATGTGTTTTCTTTTAATGGGTACATGTGGCATTAGTTTGGAGTTAGTGAGAATAGATATTTTATTTTATTTTTGGAAAAAAAATTCCCTAAATGCCCATTCTCACTTATTCACGTGGAATTGGACAATTTTATTGTTTTGGATGTCCATTTTGGTGGTTGAGAAAAGAAAAACAAGAGACCAAAAAACTCGGCGTGATGCAGGGCGTAAAAGCTTATCTCTGTAAAAACTTCTCTATGAAAGACCTTGGTGAAGCTTCTTATGTCTTAGGCATAAAACTCTATAGACATAGAGAGGAGAAACTTATTGGATTGTCTCAGTCTACGTATATAGATAAGATCTTAGAAACGTATAATTTCAGCAACTGTAAGATATTTAACATACCTGGCAACTGTAAGATCTTAGGCTGGAATTGTGTCTGCCCCGTACGAAGCATATATCGGATCATTGGCAACTAGTCTCTATTATCAGATAATCATGACCTAGTCATATTATCCCGATGACTGCAGTACTTAAGAGTACCAGTTTCGTATCCCTGCGTGATCATCATCTCCATATGACTGAAGTGATACTTCCATCTTGACATCACACCCAATACACTATGATTCTCAGTATACCCAGAAGAGGCGTACACAGAACCTATTAAAGCCACGGACGACCAAAACCAAAGTATACTGATTGTCGCAAGTATTAGCGATGAAAGTCTCAGGTTAAGACCAAATACACATACCCGGATTCGGATTCCCATAGACATATAGTCATACTAGCAATGGGATTCCGATGGGTCTATCCAGAGCGAAGCTGTTTCCGTACCATCGGTAAACAGAACCTCCTATTGCATTTGTATTAGTATCCAATACCCAAATATATAAGAACTACCATTACGCTTCAATAACATGCACAAGTGTAATACTAGCATATTCTGTATTATCGATGTCCAGTCTCGATAATACTACGACTAGGGATATTTAATGATTAAACCTTACGTGGATTAATAGTATCTCATATCTTATTAATCTGGTACTAATCATATGGACATTTATCATTTATAAATTCCGGTAATCCAATCACAAATGATAAAAGAAAAATTTCCTTTGTCACATAGTTAATTTATACAACAACACCGTGTTATGTATAAATAGTGATGTTATGGTTCATAATTGTCGAACAAGAACATTAAGGCTCACATAAGATGTTAAAAACAATCTCTTAGGAGGCCTTGATATTCTATTCGACTTACGTAGAACCTGTGTTATAGATCATTCTCCTAGTTGGATCTCTGGTTCCATCCCAGGTTCCTTAATATTAGGATCAAACTCATCAAGTTTAATCTCTCTACAATTCCCACTTTCTCTCAAAAATTGTTTTTCAAGAAAAGTTGCAAAGCGAACAACAAATACATTTCGTTGTTCGGAATCATAGAATTGATATCCCATAGAATTATCAGGATATCCTACGAATCTATATTTATACCCTCTGGGTGCTAGTTTATCCCGATGCGCAATTCTAATGTATGCAGGACAACCCCAAATCTTTAAATGCTTAAGACTTGGATTTCTACCGAACCATATCTGATAGGGTCGTAGAAATAGCTTTCGATGGAACCCTATTAAGTATGTAGGCAGCAGTTTGTAAAACGTAACCCCAAAGGTAATAAGAAATATCTGTATAGCTCATCATGGATCGTACCATATCCAATAAAGTACGATTTCTACGCTTAGAGACTTCATTGTGTTGAGATGTTCCTGGTGGGCTATATTGGGCGAGAATTCCATTATGCCTTAAATAATTTCTGAATTCTTCACTCATGTATTCACCGCCTCGATTTGATCTAAGGAATTTGATGAATTTACTGGTTTGTTTTTCTACTTCGTTTCAGAATATTTTGAACTTGTCAAATGTTTCCGACTTATGTTTCATCATATAGACATATCCATATCTAGACTTGTCATCTGTGAAAGTCACAAAGTATGTGGAACCATCATGAGCGGCATGATTTAATGGACCACACACATCGCTGTGTATTAGCTCCAGTAAATCTCCAGCACGGTGTGCAACACCTTGAAATGGGGCCTTTGTCATATTTTCTTGGATACATGACTCACAAATTGGATAAGGATCTAAGGTAAGATTTTCAATCAAACCATCATTTACCAATTTGGATAGACATCTAACACCTATGTGGCCCAATCTCATATGCCATAATTAAGTATTATTTAGTTCAGATTTCCTACTTGTATTTTTCTCTATATTAAAGACATCTCTACATGTTTCCAAAACATAGTGACCGTTTGATAAAGAACATTCACATTTCAATAAATTTTCTTTATCATACAACATAAAGTTTCATCCTTAATGTTTATTTTATATCCCTCTTTATCTAATATAGGCAGTGATATTATTTTTCTGATAAGTGAGGGAACATAATAACAGTCATGTAAATCTAATTTACATCCATTTGAGAGATCTAGAACAACAGTTCCTATGGCTTTGACATCCAATGTCTCGCCATTGCCAACTCTAAGCTGGATCCCCCATTTATTCAGCCTTCTTTTAACCCTCAATTCCTCCAGGGAATTGAAAATATGAGTAGAACTGCCAGTGTCTAACACCCATCCACTATTTGCATCTAAGGCTAATGAGATGTCGATAATTGGAAAAATACAAATCGTACATAAGGGTTCTGCTTTAATCTCTGGACAATCCTTCTTCCAGTATCCAGACTTCTTACATTGTAGACATTGATCACGAGCTACTTTCGATTTTGCGCCTTTGCGCTTCTTGGAGTTTTTCTTTGATATCTTCTTTTTCCCCATCTTTATTTTCTTTGATTCCCAGAAGTCTTTGAAGAGACAGCTCCACCATGGAGATACAGTGTGGGGTTGCCTTTCTTCAATCTTGCTCCGCCGTGCGTAGCATGTTATGAAGTTCTTCGTATGTGGCTTGCATCGAATACATATGGAAATTCAATACAAAGCTAGCATAATAACTAGTCAAAGAAGACATAATCAAATTACGGCCCAACTGTTCATCAAACACAATGCCCTGTTGTTCCAGATATCGAATTTGGTCTATCATGTTCAAAACATGAGTGCTGACAGCTTCTCCCTCAATGAGTTCAGCACGGAATAATTCCTTAGACCTTCGATAAAGTTCCATCTATTGATTTACCTCGAACAACTCCTTGAGTGTTCGCATGATGCTCCAAATATCCGGTACTTCAATGTACTGTCTTAGCAAATCTGGAACCATCGATCTTAATATGTAGGATTTCACCTTTAGGTTATCATCCTTCCATCTATCAAAAGTTTCTCGCTCTTCTGGAGTGGAGTCAGGATCGATATCAATAGGCAGTGGATTGATTGTGACATAAGTCAACTTTTCATACTCCAAGACAAGGCGTATGTTCATTTCCCATTCGAAATAGTTCTCGGCTCCTTTTAGCTTATTAGAATCCAAAAGTTTCATCAATGGATTAGTGGCAGCCATCTACAAGATAACATCTTTGAGTAGTAGCATAACAGTTTTCATTTCAAAAGTGATAACACTAATTCATTAGGGAATTTTAAATCTATTAGTGCCATCCCACTACTTTACGTAATTCCGTAATCTCCCTTAACAGAAAAATAGAAATTTGACTATCAAAATTTTATAGCGGGAAGTGGATCCCATGACATTTACTCTAGCCTCACACTAATGACGATATTGGCCTTTGTAAACTCATTAGGTAGACCTTCAAGGTCAATCACTTCATGTGACTCCTAGTTTGGTCCTGAATCGTTTCTTATCCTCACACTAATGACGATATTGGATTAAGACGTGTTCTAGGTGTATACTTGTCAATGTGCACTAATGAGTTTCATATGTACACCCTCACACTAATGATGATATTGGGCGACTACGTTAACTGATCACGCTACATCTAATGTTTTACCAGAGCGACCTAAGTTCCGAGCACTTATACCCTCACACTAATGACGTATTGGATATAAGTAGTAAGAACTCATTCATCTCCGTATTGAAAAGACGGACCATCCAATAATGCTCCAACATTATTAATACAATTACTTAAAGTAATCACCTAATCACGGGAGATTTATCACAATCAAGTCATTAACATTATTAGGTCAAAGTTTTAATTTAAAACATGCAATACATATCCAATATGTCTTATGCATAATTAAATTAAAATTGATATGGCATAGATTCAAAATATGTGTTGTTTGGTTAAGCCTTTGCTCTGATACCATTCTGTTGGGGCATTTGTGGAACCCCTAGGGTTGGATCGGTGCCCTGGGCAGCGGAAATGGGTCTAACCCATGGATATTAAGTATGCGTGTAATTTTAAATTATTTAATGAAATACTATATTCCATTACGAGTGTATAGGAAAAAATTGGGACTGAATTGGAGTCCAGAAGCTCCCGAACGAAGCAAAACAAAAACTATGCGCAACAAGCGCATGTCGCGCGTGTACCACACGTGCTACATGTGCGTGCGCACTGTAGCGCCCAGGTGGTACTGCCTATTTTATTTATATATTGTTTTCTATGCTCATTTCTTTTGCTTAGTAGTAGCTCTCATTCCAGAGAGCTGGAATGAGAGGGTTTATAACCCAATAAATTTCTGGTCTTCCCTAAACACTTCATAAACACCCAAAATTAATTTTTAATTTCAAAACCAACTTTAACACATGTTATAGAATAAAAATCAAGTTTTTCCAAAAATATAAATTTATTCTAAATACCCATTTGCGTAAATTTTGAATTCATTACACAAACCATTTTATAATCCCAATTAGAAATGTCTCATGAACAATTCTAGTCCACCTAAAGGTGGTCAAGTGAATCTAGAATGGTATCCATAGCTCTAAGCTTTAATCTAGAGTTCCAAACTCTAATTAATTGTTTCATGTCCAACATGAACATCTTTGACCTAATTACAAGCATGTTGTGTTTATACTTATAAAGTATCCCTAACAAATTTGATTAGCCTTATTCAACATTAAGTTATGTGATCATGCATCTGATACACAAATAAACATAGCTTAGGAGAAGATCAAACATTACCTAGTAAGCTTGATGCAAGATCCAATCTACTTCTCCTTGTTGAAATTGTTGGAGAACCTCCAAGGTGTGCAAGCTTGACTTCAAGATCCAATCTTGTTTCCAATGCTTCCAAGCTTCACTTCAAGATCCAATCTTGATTTCTCATAGATGAAATGTTGTAGCGACCTCACAAGATTCTCTAAACGCTTCTCTAACTTAGGCTAATCTCTCAAGAATTTGCTTATGTTTTTATTTGAACTTGTAATTAAAACCTTCCTAAAGCTTGCTATTTATAGCAAAACTTAGGCAATTTTTAATTAATAAAAGTTGTAATTGTTGGTCTCTAAGATCATCCCAAGATCATTTAAGCAATGAAATCATGTGAATACTAAAGTAAGAATGGCAGAATCATACTTACAAAGAACGGATGTTGGATGCGTTGAACACAAAAATTTTCTTCCTTGATGAATTCGGCCAAGCTCCTTCTTTGAATTAAAATCCAAGCTCCAAGCTTTGTTGTTGATTCCAAGCTCAAGGATTGGTTTCCCTAACACCTTGATATGATTCCTTGAATGTGCTAGCAAGATAAGAAAAAAAATAATTTTCCTTTCTTATGGTGAAGCTCACGGCAATGAGCTAAAATAAGAGAGAGAGAGAGAGTTTCAATTTTCTTTTGTTTTGTTTTCTAAAAACTTATGCCAAAAAAGTCTCACAAAATTGTTGTATATGCTTTTCCAAAAAGCATAAAGCAAAATGGAGGAAAATTTGGCATTCAATGCCTCCATCTACTCCCATCATGAATAGTGACTGGTTGTCAATCACAAAAAGGTGACACGACTTCCATCACTAAAGTGACAGCGATATGACTTGCGATGTGACTTGTGGGCCCCACTTTAATTCAAAATCCGAGTGGGCCCGCAAACACATTCCGGGCTCGGGTTCGTTAATTCCGAATTAACGAATTTTCCGTTGCGACGTAATTAAATCAAATTTAATTAAATAATTATGCCTAGCAAAATTACTATTCACGTCGCTCGCGAATTAATTCTAAATCAATTCGTTAGCCCGAATTAAAATCCAATTTTAATTCCGCGTCGAAATCTAATTTCGTTTAATATATCGAATATATTATTTTATCGATTAATTCCAAATTAATCGTTCTCTCTCTTCAAATAGTATTTTATCCCAGATAAATCTCTCCGTAATTAATCCTAGATTAATTATGTTCGAATCATACGTCATCGGTGAATCTTCGGGAAGCGACCCATGAGATCCCTGGATATGTTGGCAGTAAATCGGTCGTCGGACTATCCGAACACGTACGTACCTCGTACTACGTTTTTACCGATTTACGAGACATGGTTGGCTTCTAGCAAAGCACCGTGCCTACCCAATTCTCCAGAAATATTCTTAAAGGAATATATAATCTATGTCAGGCGTAGTATACGTAGTATTGCGTATTGCGATCCAGTATCGGATGTCACATGCAAGGCCTGGGGCTGGAATAGTGTCTGCCCCGTACGAAGCATATATCGGATCACAAGCAACTAGTCTCTTTAATCGGATAATCATGACCTTGTCATATTATCCCGATGGTTGCAACCAATTAGAGTACCAGTTCTGTATCCCTGCGTGATCATCATCTCCATATGACTGAAGTGATACTTCCATCTTGACATCACACCCAATACACTACGATTCTCAATAAACCCAGAAGAGGCGTACACAGAACCTGTTAAAGTCCTGGACGACCAAAACCAAAGCGTATTGATTGTCGCAAGTACTAGCGATGCAAGTCTCAGGTTAAGACCAAATACACCTACCCTGATGCGGATTCCCATAGACACATAGTCATACTACCAATGGGATTCCGCGGGGTCTATCCAGAGCGAAGCTGTTTCCGTACCATCGGTAAACACAACCTCTTATCACACTTGCATAAGTATCCAATACTTAAATATATGAGAACTAATATTGGTTTACGCTTCCGTCTCGATAATACTATGACTGGGGATATTTAATGATTAAACCTTTATGGATTGATATTGTCTCATATCTTATAATCCGGAACTAATCATAAGACTTTTATCATTTATATATTTAAGTAATCAAATTACAAAATGATAAAATGCAATTTCATTGTCACATAGTTAATTTGTACAAAACCACAATGTCTTTTACAAAGAGTTACGCTATGGGTCATAATTGTCTAACAATCTCCCACTTGGCCTATAGCCAGTCACTCAAGCATCTAATACATGAACTATGTACATGTCGCTCAAACTTTTGCTGAGGAATAGCTTTCGTCAGCGGATCTGCAATGTTGTCCTCTGATGCGACCTTCGCGATCTTCACATCGCCACGATGTATGATCTCACGAATCAGATGGAAACGTCGAAGAACATGCTTGGATCGTTGATGAGACCGCGGTTCCTTAGCCTGCGCTATAGCCCCGTTATTGTCACAATACAATGGAACGGCTCAGCTGCTAACGGAACTACTCCTAATCCAATTAGGAATTTACGGATCCAAACTGCCTCTTTTGCTGCTTCAGCTGCAGCAATATACTCCGCTTCTGTTGTTGAATCGGCAACAGTCTCTTGCTTGGAAGATTTCCAGCTTACTGCTCCGTTATTCAAACAAAATATGTACCCGGATTGCGACTTACAGTCGTCTTTATCGGTTTGGAAACTTGCATCGGTATACCCAGTTACCTCAAGTTCTCCATCTCCATAGATTAAGAAAGCATCCTTAGTTCGTCTAAGATACTTAGGATATTCTTAACCGCCATCCAGTGACCATCACCTGGATCGGCCTGATAGCGACTACACATGCTCAAAGCATACGAGACATCAGGTCGCGTACATATCATGGCATACATGATCGATCCGACTGCCGAGGCGAACGGTATCCGACTCATGTTGTCTCTCTCATCTTGAGTTTTAGGACACATGTCCTTAGATAGAGTGACGCCATGTGACACTGGCAACAGTCCCCTCTTGGACTGATCCATGTTGAATCTCTTCAACACTTTTTCAATGTACGTGCTCTGGGAGAGTCCAAGCAGCTTTCTAGATCTATCCCGGTAGATCTTTATTCCTAGAATAAAGGCTGCTTCTCCCAGATCCTTCATGGAGAATTTTAATGAAAGCCAAGCTTTCACCGATGTTAACATGGGAATGTCATTGCCAATAAGCAATACATCATCAACGTAAAGGACAATGAATGTCAGTGCGCTCCCACTAACCTTCTTATATACACAAGGATCATCCTCGTTTTGAACGAAATCATATTCTTTTATGATCTCATCAAAACGTTGGTTCCAAGAATGCGATGCTTGCTTCAATCCATAAATGGATCGATTTAACTTACAAACCTTGTTTGCAAGTCTTGGTAACAAAACCGTCAGGCTGTTGCATATAACATCCTCCAAAAGGTTTCCGTTAAGGAAAGCGGTTTTGACGTCCATCTGCCATATCTCGTAATCGAAATATGCAGCAATAGCAAGCATTATCCGAATGGATTTAATCATGGCAACGGGTGAAAAAGTTTCATCGTAATCGACACCATGTCGTTGACGATACCCTTTCGCTACAAGCCTAGCTTTGTACGTTTTGTACGTATGTTGCCATCCATGTCGGTCTTCCTCTTGAAGACCCATTTGCAACCAATAGGCTTTACGCCTTCTGGTGCATCAACCAGTGTCCAAACTTGGTTGGTGTACATGGAATCCATTTCGGAATTCATGGCATCTTGCCATAAACCGGAGTCGATACCTTGTATCGCTTCCTCATACGTAGCCGGCTCGTCTTCCTCAATAAGATTAATATCCACATGAGGTGAGATCAGAAACCCATACCTCTCAGGTTGTTTTCTGACTCTCTCCGACCTACGCGGTTCTTGTGTATTCGAAGATTGTGGTACAGTCTCATCCCTGATGGACTGTTCATGTTCCGTTAAGGATTCTGTGCCAGAACATATCACTCACTCCGATTTTCATTACTTCCTTCCTCCCACTTATCACTGCATTTAGGAATTCCTTCTCAAGGAAAACCGCATGTAGAGCAACAAATACTTTGTTCTCTTGTGGGTGATAGAAGTAATATCCTTTGGTTTCCCTAGGATATCCTACAAATAGGCATTTATCCGATTTGGGTTCAAGTTTGGTACCTTCCAAACGTTTGACGTATGCCCAGCAACCCCAAATCTTCAGGAATGAGAAACCCGATTCTTTCTTCCTGTCCATATTTCATACGGAGTCTGTTGAACAGACTTTGACGGAACCTTATTCAAAATAAGTATTGCACTGTTCAATGCATATCCCGAAGGAAATAGGTAGCTCTGTGCGACTCATCATAGACCTTACCATGTCTAACAAAGTTCAGTTTCTCCGTTCGGACACACCGTTTAATTGCGGTGTTCCTGGAGGAGTCCACTGTGAAAGAATACCATATTCTTTCAAGTAATCAAGAAACTCATTGCTTAAGTATTCGCCACCACGGTCCGACCGTAATGTCTTAATACTTTTGCCGGTCTGTTTTTCTACTTCGTGTCGAAACTCTTTGAATTTCTCAAAGGTTTCCGACTTGTGTCTCATAAGATACACATAACCATAACGCGATGCATCATCCGTAAAGGTTACGAAGTATTCATATCCACCTCTAGCCTGGCTAGACATGGGCCCACATACGTCACTATGAACGAGGGCTAACAGTTCGGTGGCACGTGCACCTTTACCGCTAAAAGGTGATTTAGGCATCTTGCCTAATAAACAAGATTCGCAGACGTCATATGAATTTGGATCAAATCCGTCCAAGTACCCACTCTTCGAAAGTGTGGATATACGTGTCTTGTTTATGTGTCCCAGACGACAATGCCACATATAAGTTTCATCTTTGTTACTTACTTTAAGCCTTTTGTTTGTTACATTATATGTTTGAGATTGATTCATATTCAAAATATAAAGACCATTATTTACATCAGCAGTGCAAATTTCCATATCATTTTTATACATAAAACACCCAGTGTTTCTAAATACAAAAGTATACCCACATTGGGCTAACATAGATACAGAAATAATATTCCTAGTCAAACTAGGTACATAATAACAGTCTGTAAGTTTAAGTACATGCCCCGAGGGCAGTTCCAAAACAAAAGTGCCAACGGCCAAAACGGCGACTCGTGTCCCATTTCCAACGCGGAGGTCAATCTCTCCTGAGGCCAGTCTCCTGCTAATCTGCAGATCCTGCACATCAGTACATATATGAGTACCAAACCAGAATCAAAAATCCAATTTTAAAACTAGTAGTAGACATGTTTATTTCTATAACAAACATACCTGAAGCCGGTGCCTTGCCCGCTTTGATTTCCTTCATGTGTGCCTTGTACTCGCGGCAGTCACGCTTCCAGACCCTGCCCCGCTTCCCGCACTGCAGACATACATCTTGGGATTTGTCCTTACCCTTCCCAGAAGGTTTTGACGATTTGGCCTTGCCTTTCTTCTTCTTCTTCTTCTTACACCTCCAGTCGCCTTGGGCCAAGCCCTCGGAGTCTGAGATGTTGAAGCGAAGTGCGCCTCGCGCTTCTTGCCCTTAGGAGCTCTTTTTCTGCTTCTCGCAGTGTGGACATCAACTCTCCAAGAGTTTGGTCTTGGTTCAACATATTGTAGTTCATGATGAACCCACTCCAAGTGTCGGGGAGAGACTGTAAGATCAAATCTACTGAAGTCTCAGCCTCGAAGATGATGCCCATCTGTCCGAGCTGCTCAATGTCAGCAATCATCTGTGACACATGGTGCTCAACAGACGTACCCTCTGACATGCGAGCGCGGAAGAGCTTCTTCTGCAACTCATATCTTTGCGATCTAAGATTAGATCGGTGAAGATCATGCAACTTCGCCATCATCTCATAGGGATCCAATCCCTTGTTTTGACGACGGAATTGCGGAGTCATAGCAGCAAGCATTACCGATTGAGCAGTCGCGTTGTCATCGCTATGAGTCTTCCAAAGCTCTAGCTCAAGCAACTGATCAGGTCGGGGCTTAGGCCCAAGAGGTCTCTCTATAGTGTAGAGTAACTTCTCGGATCCCAGGACAATCCTGAGATTCATATCCCAATCTCTTGAAAGTTTGTGCCATTAAAGACATTGTCGCCCATGACAATATCCCTAATGCTTAACTTTCATGTCATCTTAATCGCAATAGTCCAACTATTCGATTAACGATGTATGGGTACAGTCTAACTGTTACAAGAAAAATAATAAAATATTAGTCCAACTAATAAAATAATTGACGAAATAATTTGAAAGCGCGTAAAGCTAAGTATTTGAACGAAATTGCAAATTCAATACTAGCCTCCCACTATTTTTCGGCGAGCCTCTAACCCTCTGTTGAGTACTCGGGAACCTAGTTTCCTAGTGGGCTAGGATCCCGTTAAATAACACACAACCTTGACTTTGGCCAACAAGCTGTATGATATTTAACTAGGTAGATCTCTAAGATCAATTGAATCTCATCCAATTCCTAGATCCGGTAGGTGGACCTCCAAGTCCGAAACATATATACAATATATATGCCAATATTCCAATATATTTTCCTAACCTTTTCCTCTGAATCAACTAAACCTTGGCTTTGGCACAACAAGCTTAATGATTCCAGTTAAGCGGAACCCATTGACTTTGGAAAGCTTTGTAATCGATGTCAATGGACAAGAAGTGATCTTGACTTTGGCCAACAAATCACAACTTGGACAAGACATACGATATGGAACAAAGCCTTCATGATTCAAAAACATCCGCGATGGACAAAGGTCTTGACTTTGGCCAACAAACCAGTGCCAATCTTGGATCTTGAGAAAGAATCACTCAATGGAATGAAAACGTTTAATATTTGTTGAGGGTTTTTCGCGTAAATTGGCAACCAATTTATTATCTTTGATTAGGTCTCATCATACACCCTTAAGCATGCATTCTAAAAGCATAATAAGGCGTGGTAAATAAATTAATAATGATATGCGGATGGATATCTCACAAATTGTTCCTAGAACAAATCATTCATTTTCCTCTCCCCGGCTAGCACTATTCTTACTTCTACCCAATTATATAATACAATTAAAGAAACCTCATTAACATCGAGGAGAATTAGGTGAGAAGAGAATTACAAAGAATCGAGAGAGATAAGGCTGGACACGCAGGTCCAATTAATAAATTCTAAATTTACAACAATTTCCAAAATTGCCATTTCCCTTCTAATATCCATCTGATATACATTATTCATTCAACACATCCATGTATTCACACAAAGCATGTTATTCAATCAATCTAATCCAATTAATTAATCTTTGAATAAAGTGATCATCCAATGTTCAAACAACGATTTGATTTGCGCGAGTCCAACTCGTTTAAGAATAAGTACTCAAAGTACGAATTCTTGAATTATATCGAACTACAATTTAAATCTAATTTAATTCGTATTCAATACTAATTCTATATTTAATTCCAAATTAAATAACTACACTTTTAAATGCGCCTTTACGACTTAGATTCCAAATCTAATCTAAATGGGTCTCAAAGCCCAATTAACATCCAATGTCATTTAATTAAAGTCCAATGGGCTTTCAATTAATTTCTTAAGGCATGGACTTTGGTCAATATGGGTCAAACCCAAATACCAAAGCCCAATTAAGGAATCACCTTATTTGCCAAGAAACCAATTTCGGCCCATTAGGCCCAATTAAACATAAAAGGCCCATTTGTTATATTTGGACTTAATGGAATGGTTTAGGCCCAATTTGGATCCAATCCAATTGACCTAAACCAACTTGGCCCAACCAAGCCCATTAGGCCCAAATACAACATTTTAAGCCCAATTCTAAATTAAGCCCAATTAATCAAATTCTAAAATTCCAAATTTCATAATTTAATTAATTAAAGTGTATTACATTATTAATTATCTAAATTAACATTTCCAAAATCAATTTAATCAATTAATCATGCTTATTAATCATCAATACATGTCCAACATTATTGAAACAAAAAATCATCTCATTCCATGCTTTGAAGCTCACGGCATTTGTATGGATTTTATATCCGATTTCGATTTCAATCCGATTGAATCTTAAATCAATATATCCAGTCTTTCAACTCATCCAATGATCAAAAAACAAAAAATACCATGACTTTAGGGCTATTAAGTATTCGGCCAAGCCTAAGATTTTGGGCAAAATTAATCCAATTAATTTTTTCTAAATTGATCATGCATAACTCCAAGTTATCAACATACAAGCATACTCAAACAAACAATTTGATTAAAACATGCTCAAATCAAAAAAACCCAAATCAAGAATATAAACCCTAATTCAATTTCATGCTCAATAAGGCTCATGATACCATTGTTGGTCTCTAAGATCATCCAAGATCATTAAGCAATGAAATCATGTGAATACTAAAGTAAGAATGGCGGAATCATACTTACAAAGAACGGATGTTGGATGCGTTGAAACAAAAATTTGCTTCCTTGAGAATTCGGCCAAGCTCTCATTTTGAATTAAATCCAAGCTCCAAGCTTTGTTGTTGATTCCAAGCTCAAGGATTGGTTTCCCTAACACCTTGATATGATTCCTTGAATGTGCTAGCAAATAAGAAAGAAAAACAATTTCTCTCTTATGGTGAGCTCACGGCATTGAGCTAAAATGAGAGAGAGAGAGAGTTTCAAATTTTTTTTGTTTTGTTTTCTAAAACTTATGCCAAAAAAGTCTCACAACATTTTTGTATATGCTTTTCCAAACATAAAGCAAAATGGAGGGAAAAATTTGACATTCAATGCCTCCATCTACTCCCATCATGAAGTGACTGGTTGTCAATCACAAAAAGGTGACATGACTTCCATCACTAAAGTGACCGGCGATGTGACTTGCGATGTGACTTGTGGGCCCCACTTTAATTCAAAATCCGAGTGGGCCCGCAAACACATTCCGGGCTCGGGTTCGTTAATTTCGAATTAACGAATTTTCCGTTGCGACGTAATTAAATCAAATTTAATTAAATAATTATGCCTAGCAAAATTACTATTCACGTCGCTCGCGAATTAATTCTAAATTAATTCGTTAGCCCGAATTAAAATCCAATTTTAATTCCGCGTCGAAATCTAATTTCGTTTAATATATCGAATATATTATTTTATCGATTAATTCCAAATTAATCGTTCTCTCTCTTCAAATAGTATTTTATCCCAGATAAATCTCTCCGTAATTAATCCTAGATTAATTATGTTCGAATCATACGTCATCGGTGAATCTTCAGGAAGCGACCCATGAGATCCCTGGATATGTTGGCAGTAAATCGGTCGTCGGACTATCCGAACACGTACGTACCTCGTACTACGTTTTTACCGATTTACGAGACATGGTTGGCTTCTAGCAAAGCACCGTGCCTACCCAATTCTCCAGAAATATTCTTAAAGGAATATATAATCTATGTCAGGCGTAGTATACGTAGTATTGCGTATTCGATCCAGTATCGGATGTCACATGCAAGGCCTGGGGCTGGAATAGTGTCTGCCCCGTACGAAGCATATATCGGATCACAAGCAACTAGTCTCTTTAATCGGATAATCATGACCTGTCATATTATCCCGATGGTTGCAACCAATTAGAGTACCAGTTCTGTATCCTGCTGCGTGATCATCATCTCCATATGACTGAAGTGATACTTCCTCTTGACATCACACCCAATACACTACGATTCTCAATAAACCCAGAAGAGGTGTACACAGAACCTGTTAAAGTCCTGGACGACCAAAACCAAAGCGTATTGATTGTCGCAAGTACTAGCGATGCAAGTCTCAGGTTAAGACCAAATACACCTACCCTGATGCGGATTCCCATAGACACATAGTCATACTACCAATGGATTTCGCGGGGTCTATCCAGAGCGAAGCTGTTTTTCCGTACCATCGGTAAACACAACCTCATATCACACTTGCATAAGTATCCAATACTTAAATATATGAGAACTATGCTATTACGCTTCCATAACACGCACAAGTGCAATACTAGTCTATTTCGCATTATCGATGTCCAGTCTCGATAATACTACGACTAGGGATATTTAATGATTAAACCTTTATGGATTGATATTGTCTCATATCTTATAATCCGGAACTAATCATAGAAACTTTATCATTTATATATTTAAGTGATCCTAGGGTTCATCGCTTTTGATTTTTGATTCAAAAATCATGAATTCTAGCACATCCAATGAGTCATTCAAAGGTGATAGGGAAACCAATCCTTGAGCTTGGAATCAACACTCAAAGCTTGGAGCTTGAAGATCAACACAAAGGACACTTTGGCCGAAAGTTGGAGGAGGAATTTTTGTTGTCTACACATCCACTTAGCCGATCAAAGTGAGTATTTACGCCATCTTACTTTGATGTATTCACATGTTTCATAGCTTAATTTGATCTTGGTTTGACCTAGAAAACCCAACAATGGTATCAGAGCGGTTATTGAGCTGAAATTGAAATTTAGGGTTCTTAACTTTAATTTGGATATTTTTGATTTGAGCATGTTTTAGGCAAATTTTTTGTTTGAACATGCTTATAATATGTTAACTTTGAGTTGTGCATGATCAATTTGAAGAAAAAATTAATTGGATTAATTTTCCCCCCAAATTTGAGGCTTGGCCGAATGGTGTAGGAACCCTATCTCTTGGTGATTTTGAATTTTAGACAATTGGATGTGTTTAAAATGCATGGAATATATTAGCTTGTGATTTAATTGGATTGAAATCAAAATTGATATATAAAGTCCCCTATTGCCGAGAGCTTAAGAGCATGTTGGGATTGATTTTGCTTCAATTATGTTAGACATAAGTTGATTAATTAAAGCAAAATTAATTGTGTAAATTGGTATTTTGGGAATGTTGATTTAAATAATTAATTATGGCTAATACACTTTAATTAATTAAATTGTGAAATTTGGAATATTGTGAATTAATTAATTGGGCTTAATTGGAATTGGGCTAAAAATGTTGTATTTGGGCTTAATGGGCGGTTGGGCCAAGTTTTGTTTAGGTTAATTGGTTGGATCCAATTGGGCCTAAAACCATTTTCATAAAGTCCAAATATGATTAAATGGGCCTTTAATAATTTAATTGGGCCTAATGGGCCAAAATTAATTTTGTGGCAAATGGTGATTCCTTATTGGGCTTTGGTTGCCAAAGTCCATGCCTTATAAATTAATTGAAAGCCCATTGGACTTTAATTAAATTGACATTGGATGTTAATGGGGCTTTGAGACCCGTTAAGATTAGATTTAGAATCTAAGTCGCAAAGGTCATTAATAAAGTGTAATTATTTAATTTGGAATTAAATATAGAATTAGTATTGAATACAAATTAAATTGAATTTAATATTGTAATTTGATATAATTCGAGAATTCGTACTTTGAGTACTTATTCTTAAAACGAGTTGGACTCGCGCAAATCAAATCGTTGTTTGAACATTGGATGGTCATTAATTAAAGATTAATTAATTGGATTGATTGATAACATGCTTTTTGTGAATACATGGATGTGATGTATGAATAATGTATATCGGATGGATATTAGATGGGTGAGGGCAATTTTGGAAATTGTTGTAATAAATTTAGAATTTATTAAATTGGACCTGCGTGTCCAGCCTATTACCTCTTGACTCTTTGTATTTCTCTTTTCACCTATTCCCCTCAATGTAAATGAGGTTTCTTTAGAAGTATTATGTAATTGGGTAGAAGTAAGATTTGTGCTAGCGGGAGAGAGGAAATGGAGAGATTTGTTCTAGGAACAAAATGTTTTATATATCCATCTGTATATCATTATTAATTTATTTACCACGCCTTATTATGCTTTTAGAATGCATGTTTAAGGGTGTATGATGAGACCTAATCAAAGATAATTAATTGGTTACCAATTACGCGAAAAACCCTCAACAAATATTAAGCGCTTTCCTTCCATTGAATGATTCATTCTCAAGATCCAAGATTGGCACTGGTTTGTTGGCCAGAGTCAAGACCTTTTGTCCATCGCGGATGTGTTTGAATCATGAAGGCTTTGTTCCATATCGCATTTCTTGTCAAAGTTGTGATTTATTGGCCAAAGTCAAGATCACTTCTTGTCCATCGACATCGATTACGAAGCTTTCCAAGGTCAATGGGTCCCGCTTAACTGGAATCGTTAAGCTTGTTGTGCCAAAGCTAAGGCTTAGTTGATTCAGAGGAAAAAGGTTAGGGAATATATTAGATATATTGACATATATTAGATATATGTTTCGGACTTGGATGTCCACCTACTGGATCTAGGAATTGAATGAGATCCAATTGATCTTAGAGATCTACCTTGTTAAGTTTCATACAACTTGTTGGCCAAAGTCAAGGTTGAGTGTTATTTAACGGGATCCTAGCCCACTAGGAAACAAGGTTTCCCGAGTACTCAACAGAGGGTTAGAGGCTAGCCAAAAATTAGTGGGAGGCAAGTATTAAATTTGCAATTTTGTTTAGATACTTCCCAATACGCGCTCATTTCATTTTCTTCATTATTTATTAATAAATATATTAGTTGGACTAATATTTAATTGTTGTTTTTTAAAATTAAACAGTTGGACTGTATTTAAACTATTTCATTTATAGTTGATTATATAATTGGATTATATTAATCAATTTATTTGAATTTAACCAATTAAATTATAGTTGATTATATAGTTAGACTATAGTAATCATTATATTCAATTGTACCCGAAATCATTGATTAGATAGTTGGACTATTGGAATCAAGATAACTGAAAGATTAGCGTTTAGAACATAATCCTGGGTGAAAATGTCTTTAAATCACTTAATTTTTAGAATGGGAATAAAACCTCAGGATAGTCCTGGGAACTGAGAAGTTATTATATTTGATAGAGTGACATCTCGGGCCTGAGCCCGGAGTTGAGCATATAGTGGAGCATGAGTTTTGGATGACTCATGGTGATGATAACTTTAGTGCTCAATCCTTTATGCTTACTGCAATGACTCTTTAATTCCGTCGTCAGAATTAAGGATTAGATCATTGTACCCTGATGATGAAATTAAAGATCTTCATAGATCTAATCTTAGATCTTAGAAGTACTAATTGCAAAAGAAGCTCTTTCGCTCGCGTATGTCATATGGTACATCTATCGAGCACTAGGTGTCGCAGATGATTGCTGACATCGATCAGGATAAAAAAAGCCCAGAAAAACTCTATGTCTCAATCGATTTAGCACAAAACCGATTGGTTTACTCACATCCCAAAAATATTTGCTCGGAAACTAAAGAACAAAAGAAATATAGTTAATTCTTCTTTTTCAAGTTATACTTACAAAATTAAATAAAACGTTTCATGATTTAAATAAAAAAAAATGTTAATTCTTTTTTATTTTTAATTAAAAAAATATAAAACTATTTTCTCTAAAAAATATATATAGCACCCACACCTGACCCGGACTGACAGACTGACGGCAGCGCACGCGTGTGTGGAACCATCATTAGGCTACCTCCTCACCCTTCCACCAGAGTAGGTACCTCTTGGGGCCCAAACCCACTTCACAACATAACACCTTATAAACAATAATTCGGTGTTGTATCTTACCATTATGGGAGGAGGTTCCAAAACTTGTAACTCATTATTTAAAAATTGTAACAACTCTTTATATTCAAACTTGTAACTCCTCATTCATTCCTCATTCATATTCATATATTACAATAACCCCCACTTGAATTTTAATAAAATATTTTTATCGATCAATATAATATAAGGTCCTACATAAATAAATGTGTCTATCGACTTGAACCTTTACATAGTGTTGACGATTCAGATTATACTAGAGTAACTCGTAGTTTTAAACTCTATCTCTGACAACGTTACACACAAACCTTTCAGGGTGAAGTGAAAAAGTCAGTGCATTACGGTCGTGCACGTATATCCCAGTATAGTGAATGTTCTATAAACTTTTTGCCCAAAATTTCATAAGAAGCGACCTCACTTCTACATTCACATAAGTTCGTCTATCAAGAGTACTCTTGCATCTAGGTACTCCACTGTACATAGAGTATAGAACATATTAAGAGTTAAATAACTCATCCTTACATCACTTCAGGATATCATGCTCTCAGAATGGAACTCGTCAATTATTAGCATGATTCAACTCTCATTACTTTATGATTTGTTATTACCCATTGAATCTATTTCTTGGGCTCTCCACTCTATAGGTCGGGCTACCATCATGAGTAATTTAATTATTTAATGGTAGTAGTCCCATTCTTTTTGAAGTGTTGAATATCTTCTCTCTTGCTAAACCTTTCTTCAAAGGATCAGCTAAGTTATCGTCAGTCCGTACATGATCCACTCTTACAGCTCCAGTAGAGAGGCATTCTATAACTGTATTGTGTTTACGAAATATTTGTCGTCTCTTACCATTATAATAACGGTTTTGAATCCTTACAATAGCCGCGGTACCCTCACAATAGATCAAGACAACTGATATCGGTCTCGCCCATAAGAAGGTATCTGGTAGCAAGCATCTTAACCAAGTTGCTTCTTCACTAGCAGATGTCATTGCAATCATCTCAGACTCCATAATGGATTGAGCTAAGATGCTCTATTTCTTAGATTTCCAAGAACCAGCCCCACCAGCTATGCTGAAGATATATCCACTAGTAGCATTGGAATCATCTGAATTGGTGTTCCAACAAGCGTCGCTATATCCTTCAAGGACAGCGGGAAGCCTTTGATAGTATAATCCTAGTTTTATAGTCATTTTCAGGTATCTCATAACCCTCTCAATAGCATGAAAATGCTCTATACTATGTCTACTAGTAAATCTGCATAATAATCCTACGACATAGGCAATGTCTGGTCTAGTGCAATCAGTAGCATATCGAAGACTACCAATGATGCTCGCAAACTTAGTTTGTCTAACACCGTCACCGGTGTTCTTGAACAACTTTACACTAGATCATAAGGTGTACATGCAAGTTTATGTTGGGATTTATGTCCTAAAACTTCATTTATTGTAAAACGGAATTGATCATTGTAAAAATAATAAATGCATTATTCATTTGATCAAAGTTGTAAAATAATAAATGCATTATTCATTTTATCAAAGTTCTTTGATTTATATCGCATATTGTCACAATTGTCTTGTTTACCATGATTACTATTGTACCTTCAGACTTAGTGTATGTTTGATGCACAAGAGTGTGTTGGGTTTTCTAGGTCAAACCAAGATCAAATTAAGCTATGAAACATGTGAATACTTCAAAGTAAGATGGCAGAAATACTCACTTTGATCGGCTAAGTGGATGTGTAGACAACAAAATTTCCTCCTCCAACTTTCGGCCAATGTGTCATTTGTGTTGATCTTCAAGCTCCAAGCTTTGAGTGTTGATTCCAAGGTCAATGATTGGTTTCCCTATCATTTGAATGACTCATTGGATGTGCTAGCATTCATGATTTTTGAATCAAAAATCAAAAGAGATGAACCCTAGGTTCACACCCAAAAATGGAGAGAAAAATGAGAAGGCCATTCGGCCATGATGAAGAAAAAAAGAGAGATGAGTGTTGTGTTTGTTGGATAATATGACCCATAGCGTCACTATTTGTACAGATCACGGTGTTGTTGTACAAATTAACTATGTGACAAGGAAATTGCACTCTTATCATTTGTGATTAGATCACCATATATGTATAAATGAAGAGAGGTCCATATGATTAGTTCCTGGATTGAGATGATATGAGACAGTATCAGTCCACGAAGGATTAATCATTAAATATCCCTAGCCGGAGTATTATCGAGACAGGACATCGATAATGCGGAATAGGCTAGTATTGCACTTGTGCGCGTTGTGAGGGCACACCGGCATAGTTCTCATATATTTAAGTATTGGATACTTATGCAAGTGCGATAGGAGGTCGTGTTTCACCGATGGTACGGGAAACAGCTTCGCTCTGGATAGACCCCTCGGAATCCCATTGGTATTATGACTATGTGTCTATGGGAGGCCGAAATCAAGGTAGGTGTGTATAGTCTTAACCTGAGACTTGCATCGCTAATACTTGCGATAATCGGTAGACTTTGGTCTTGGTGGTACAGGGCTTTAACCGGCTCTGCGTACACCGCTTCTGGGTTTATCAGAGAGTCGTAGTGTATTGGGTGTGATGTCGAGACGGAAGTATCACTTCAGTTATAGTGGAGATGATGTCACGCAGGATACGGTATTAGTGCTCTTAAGTGCTGGCCGGCCATCGGGATATTATAACAGGTCATGTATATCCGATTATAGAGACTAGTTACCAGACATCCGACATGTGCTTCGGACGGGGCAGACACTTATCCAGCCCCAGCCCTAGCACGTGACTATCCGATACTGGGCCGATATACACAATACTACGGTATACTACGCTTGATACAGATCTATATATTCCTGTAAGAATATTTCTGGAGAATTGGGTAGGCATGGCGCTTTGCTAGAAGCCAACCTTGTCTTGTAAATCGGTATAAACGTAGTACGAGGTACTTACGTGTTCGGATAGTCCGACAACCGTATTTACTGCCAACATATCCGGAGATCTCATGGGTCGCTTCCTGAAGATTCACCGATGATGTATAACTCGCACTATAATTAATCTGGGATTAATTAGTAGAGAGAGAAGATTTATTTCTAGAGAGAGAAAATTAATCTTGGATTAATTACGGAGATATTTTATCTCGGATAAAATATTGTTAAAGAGAGAGAACGATTAATTTGGAATTAATCGATAAAATAATATATTCGATATATTATTAGAAATTGGATTTCGACGCGAAATTAAAATTAGATTTTAATTTGGGCGAACGAATTAATTTAGAATTAATTCGTTAGCGACGTGAATAGTGATTTCGCTAGGCGTAATCAATTAATTACGACGCGACGGAAAATTCGTTAATTTAGAATTAGCGAACCCGAGCCCGAGAGTGATTGCGAGCGCATTCGCGTTTCGAATTCGAGTGCGGCACGCAAGTCACATCAAGCGTCAAATCGCTAGTCGCATCAATCGTCAAGTCACTTGTCACTTTGAGTGATGTGACATGACATGTTGTCACTTTATTAAAGTGGATGGATTTGATGTGAATAGTTGATTTGAGTTGATGAAAAGCTTTTAAAAGCTTGAAATGAAATATAACATTATTTTATTTCTTGCTTTTTGACTTTTGTATTAAAAAGTTATATATGTTTTATTTATTATTTGCTTGAAAATATATAAAACAAAAGGGAAAAGCTTTTCTCTCTCTCTCTTGGAATCATTCACGGTTTTTAGGCTTTGGAGCCAAAAACTCTTCATCTTTCTCTCTTCTCCCTCTCACGGCTTCAAGCCGATTTCTTCACAATTTTTTCTGGTTTTGACCGAAATTTTGAGAAGCAAATGAAGAAGCTTAGTGCTAGCACACACATGGGTTATATTATGGTGATAGGGAAACGAATTTGTGAGCTTGGAAAGCTTGAAGCTTGGAGCTTCCATGGTGTTCAACAATGGCCGATTCTTGGAGGTTCAAAGAGGAGTAAAACCGAGCAGCCCACTGTCAAGGAGAGCTACTGCCGAACTCAATGGAGGACGAAAATGGCTTGTGTTCTTCTTCGCATCAAAACCGACCATTGTGAGTATATTCTGCACCTCCTATGTTGTGTATTCATGCGTTTTCTTGCTTGATTTGTTGATCTTGGGACATATATTAGAACTCAACAATGGTATCTTGAGCTATTATCAAGCATGAAAAAGTTAGGGTTAAAATTGGGTAAACTCGATTTAGGCATGATTTGGTTGAATTGTTTGATGAAGTATGCTTGAATGAGGTTGAATTGAAGTTGTGTATGATCAATTTCATGAAATTGGATTGGATTCAATTTTCCCTAAATTTTGGGCATGACAAATTGGGTAAAATCAATTGAAGCATGATTTGATTAAATTGATTGATTAAGTATTCTTAAATGTTGATGAATTAATGATTGATTGGATCAATTTGAAGAAATTATGTTTGGAACAAATTTCCCCAATTTTTTATGTTGGCATAAAGTGACAAATTTGGGTAAACTTGATTTTGAACATATTTTGTGAAATTGGATGAATGAGAATGCTTAAAGTATGTTTAATTTAAGATTGATTGGATCAATTTGAAGAAATTGTGTTTGGAACAAATTTCCCCAATTTTTTATGTTGGCATAAAGTGACAAATTTGGGTAAACTTGATTTTGAGCATGTTTAATGAAATTGGATGATTTAGAATGCTTAAAGTATGTTTAATTGAGGATTGATTGGATCAATTTGTTGAAAATGAGTTTGGAACAATTTTCCCCAAATTGCTTATGTTGGCCGAAAATTGAGACCCTAATTTCTTGGTGAATTTTTTGTTTGTTTGATCATTGGATGACTTGAAACAAGTGGGTAATGTTGAATTGAAATTTGATTGGATTGAATTTTGATTTGGAACAATTTTCCCAAATTAAAGTAGGCTTGGCCGAATTGAATTGGATATGAAATTCATTGTGTTTTTTGTATTTTGATTCATTAGATGAATTTAATTGATTTGGGAATGATGATTGTGGATTCAATTGGATTGAAACCGAATCGGATTGGAAAAACCCCTAATTGCCGAGAATAAAGTAGCATGTAATGGGTTTGATTTTAATAAATTGTGTTGGACACTATTTAATGTTAAAGTGCATGATTAAGTATGCTAATTGATGTTTTAGAAATATTAATTGGATAATTAATTGTGTATTACACTTAGGTTAATTAATTATGGAATTTAGAATTTTATAAGTTAATTAATTGGGCTTGTTTTTGGAAATTGGGCCTTAAATGTTGTAATTGGGCTTTTGGGCTTGGTTGTACCAAGTTAGGTTTAGGCCAATTTGGTTGGATCCAATTGGGCCTAAAACCATATCCATAAAATCCAATTATGACTTAATGGACTTTAATTATTTAATTGGGCCTAATGGGCCAAAATTAATTTAAAGGCTTATGGGGTAACTCCCGGATTGGATTTTGGTTATTCGGTTTGACCCGAGTTAACCAAAAGTCCACGCCTTATAGAAATTAATTAAAAGCCCATTGGACTTTAATTAAATAAACATTAGATGTTAATCGGGCTTTGAGACCCGTTGCGATTAAATTTGGAATTTAAGTTGTAAAGGTTCGTTAATAAAAGTGTAATATTTAATTTGGAATTAAATAGTGAATTAGAATTAAATGCGTATTAAATTGGATTTAATTATGTAGTTTAATTTAATTCAAGAATTCGTACTTTGAGTACTTATTCACAAAACGAGTTTGACTCGAGCAAAAATCAAATGGTTGTTTGAACATTGGATGATCACTAATTATCAGATTAATTAATTGGATTAGATTGATTGATAACATGCTTGTATGAATACATGGTTGCGATGCATGAATAATGTATATCGGATGGATATTAGTCGGGTGGGACAATTTTGGAAATTGTAATAAATTTGATTTATTAATTGGACCTGCGTGTCCAGCCTTATCACCTCTATACTCTTTGTATTATCTTCTCACCTATTCCCCTCAATGTAAATGAGGTTTCTTTAGAAGTGTAGTGTAACGGGTAGAAGTAAATACATGTGCTAGCTTTGGAGAGAGAAAATGAGAGATTTGATCTAGGATCAATGTAAATTATCTGTAGGCATTGCATTTTCGCATGTGAAACCCGATGATGAGCCTCATTTGGAGGCACTACCTTTTGAGTCACGAAAGCCGCGGGAAACGGATATCGGAAGGGGAAATTCAGAATAAACAAGCTCACTGTCTTCGTTAGTGCTGCGTTCGCTACTTCGTTCGAACGGGAAACAGATTGCGGGCGTTCGTGTCGCGTTCGAGGAAGCGTTCGAACGGTGTCGGTAATTCTGGTTTTGCTGCTAGCCTCACGCCCAGCCCATTTAGCCCCCCAAAGCCCATAAAACACATCCCAAATTAAATAAATAAATATTAAATTAAATATTAAACATTAAATAAAACAATTAAACAAATCACATACTAAATCAAAATATAATCATACCAAATTAAAATCAATCCTAACCAATTAAAGCCAATCACATATTTGACTTCCTAATCTAATAAGATATTTACCAATATAAAATATTTGTATTCCTAAACCAACACAAATTAAATATTACAACTTCCTAATTTAAAATATCTTGTCCCCCCTCAATCTTGTGTATGCCTTTCTCACCTCTCCTAATTTGGAAACAAGATCCCTTCCCTTGTCAACCCTAGCCATTCTCTATATAAACAACCCCTCACCAAAGCCTTTGTCTCCTTGACAGATATAATTCACACCCAAACTCTCTCGAAATCTCTCTAGACTCTCTCTACACACCCAAGACCAAACAAGCAAAAAGAGAAAAACACTTCACACATACAATGATGTATGTTGTGGGTATTAGATGAATGAGAGATGTGTCAACTCTCGCGGTATATCGGATGGAAACCCGGACATAAATTTCATAGCCGATTCCGAATGGACGGTAATATGATCTGTACTCGGGCCACAACTCCACGTACCGCTTGAGTAAAACGGCACCATCTCTCTTTTGTTGTGTTGCTCTTGTTTATTTAGTTTGCTTTACTTGAATTCAATATGTCGTTAGTTATGCATGATTCAACCAAGCGCATGGGCTTAGTGAGTTAGTCCAAAGGTCCTCCATTTGGGAGACAAAGAGCCGAAAAGGCCACCTTCGTGACACTATTTCGCCGCACCGGTTGATGTATGTTCAGTTGGACGCGAGATACGTTCAATCGGGCATACTTAGTTTGATATTATTATCTTATTTTCGTATGTATAAGTCAATCGAGCACATGGGCTTAGTAAGTGTGATGTGAGATCCCCTATGGGGAGGGGCTAAAAGCCCTTTACCACGATGCTCTGCCGCGCCGGTTGATGTGTGTTCAGATTGGATGTAAGATGTGTTCAATCGGGCATACTTGGTTGATATGATTGGTTCTATTCTTGTACGTGTGATGTGACGCGCATGGGCTTAGTATGTTGGTCTAAAGGTCCTCTCTTTGAGAGATCAAGAGCCCCAAAAGGTCACCTTTATGGCAGTACTTCGCCGCGCCCCTTTATTTTCTGTTTATGTATTGCATTCCATTTCATGCATCAGGTCCGTGTCCATTCGAACGCGTTCACAAGCGCAACTCGAACGCGCATACATTTTGCCTTATCATGCATCAGGTCCGTGTCCGTTCGAACGCGTTAACAAACGCAACTCGAACGCGCATACATTTTTGCCTTATCATGCATCAGGTCTCATTGCCGTTTGAACGCGTTAACAAACACCATACGAACGTGAGCATTCTGTTTCATTTCTGTTCGAACGCGTTTACGAACGCTACTCGAACGTGAGCATTCTGTTTCATTTCCGTTCGAACGCGTTTACGAACGCTACTCGAACGTGAGCATTCTGTTTCATTTCCGTTCGAACGCGTTTACGAACGCTACTCGAACGCGAGCATTCTGTTTCATTTCCATTCGAACGCGTTTACGAACGCTACACGAACGTCCACACACTGAACTGAGTCTGTCTTATTATATTCATGCATATTGCCTATTGGTTGATCTTTCTTATGCAAATGCGTCAATGTATTACAATTCGTATGCTTATGTCATGATAACATTTGAGCATTATTTCTTGCGGTATATCGGATGGAAACCCAGACGTAAATTCCGTAGCCGATTCCGAATGGACGGTAGTGCGCGGTCTGTACTTGGGCTACAATTCCACGTACCACTTGGAAAAGTGCCCATATGTGTGCTTGTATGGTCAATGTGTGTGCTTTGTTTTTCCTGAATGTGATGTGTTAAAGTTGTATGTTCGTTGCTATCTTGATATATGTTAAGCATGCAATTTTAAATATGAGATATATGTAAAAATGTACACCATAAGTTTTACTTTGCATATGAGAATTTAGAAGCATGATACTCTTGGAAATAAGTGTTACTTAAGCTTAGTTAAATTATTACATGAATCCTTTCATTACAAGTGACATAAGTAAAGAACCATTCCGAACCCAACGGTTTGAGGTCTTCCCTTGCGAGGGGTGAGTGCGGCCTTAATCTTTGTCCTGGTTCACACCGGGTGGCGACTCCATGTTATTCAGTACTTCCCAAACTAGGCCGCGAGCCTAGGAACGGCGTCGCTCAGGTCCTGTTGTCTACAGTCTGGCGACTCCACTGGGGATAGAGGAATTGGCCCGAAATATTGTCTTGTAATGAGTGGATTTATGTTTTAATTGGCCATGCCTATAGTGGATAAGTGAGGGTTTAATCGAGGCACTTTGAGGCTAGGTAATGGTTTGGTGTCTCCTTCACTTACTACCTTTCTAGAAGGAAAAAGCTGTGAAGGACCTATATGGCCATCTACTCGTAGCCTTTGTGATGGACTAATTTGGAGGACTCGTTATTTATTCCTGACAACAAGCGATAAGAGCCTAGAGAGAGGCTTGGGTATATTAAGTGAGCCTCGCTCCACCTTCCCTCTGGGGATCTACAACGGGAAATCCATTTGACAGTCCGTCACACACCATAGCTCATTGGCACGTACCTTAGTGTAAAAAAGGGATACGCTCACTTGGTCGCTCGAACCCTTGAGTGGGGGAGACCTAGTTGTGGGCTATCTTCGCCAGTGAGAGCCTTTTCCATACTCTTGCAAATCCACCCATAGACTGGTTTGTATGGTTAAAGTAGCAATTATTTCCTTGAGTATGTGCTTGTGGACCATCCTCATTTGGATGCAGTTGGACTATTGTCAGAAATGCGGGCTTGCTGGGCCATTTAAACTGGGGCAAGTTCGTACTGTATGACTATTAGGCCCAAGGCTTCTGAAATGTTGATGGGCCATTATGTAAAATTATTATGTTATGTTTGCATTATCTCCCTTCTATGCTTATGTTTTGGGAACATCACCGTTTGGATCCATTTGGACCATTGTCATGGGATATGGGCTTGTTGGGCCATTTAAACTGGGATAAGAACGTATTTCATTACTATTGGGCCAAAAGCTTCTAAGTGATTGATGGGCCACTTTGTGCTTGTTTTCGGAATATTATCATTTGGATTTAGTTGGGCTCTTTGCCATAAGACATGAACTCGTTGGGCCATTTAAACTGGGACGGGTTCACCCTTATG